>JANHGN010006534.1:32118-56944 GCA_024605025.1 Megaceryle maxima | reverse complement strand
CTTAAAGCTATTGTTACTGTTTTGAGGCTATATAAAGCAAAAAATTATATGATACTTGTCTGACTTTTTTTAAATTAAAAATAAAACTCTTTAGTTGTCAAGGTAGTAAAAGGTGTGGTGTAAAAGGTAGTAAATAAATAGCCTCCCATTGAGTTAGGAGAGGTTAAAGAAGAGCAGTCTTGCTGTCAAGGTACCTTTTCCCTTTCCAATATTTCACAATAATCTTGTTGATTATGTTAGGCTGATTTAAAGGACACCACTATTTTGACAATGTCTCATGTAGATGTTCTGTATCTATCAGTACAAAGTGTTATTAAGGATGAAGTACAGGCACAAAGTTCTCAGAAATTAACATCAGATAAATCAGGGGTAACCATAAAGCAAAGTTATTGAAATGTAATATTTTAGGAACCATAGGTATTTAAGACCCATAGGTCACTATTTCTGACACCAATTTTCCAAAATTCCTACAGGATTTCCATTTCATCTTAATTTCTTAGATAGAATTGGATTAGCTATGTCTGTCTGTTCACTGGTTTGTCCTTTTAGGTTCTAAAGAAATGCCTGCAAATGCCCACAGCTTTGCACATCTCACTATCAGCTGTGGAATTCAGTTGTTTCCTTAGTGCTTCAGATGAGAGAGGTGAAGGTTAAGTAAGAAATAAATGAGACCTAACTATCTAGGGTACTATTTTCAGTATAGCATAAGCCACAGGGAAGTATTTAGCACTACCATAGGCTTTAAGGGAAAGCCATGACCCTCAGAGTGAGTTTGTAGGTCCCTTCTGGGAAAGCTGGCTCCTTGTTCCCCTCTGGGCTATTGCTGCCTCGGGGATGACTCAGGGGAATATATTCCTTCAGGGGAAGTACAGCTCAGCTAAGCCATTTTCAGGTGGAGGTTTTCTACAGTTTTTAATTGATGACATCTGCGTTTGCTCTAGGGGAAGTCTGCTCTTGACCTTTTGTCCGTTTGTTAAATGACCAAAATAAGTTGCGCATATTTAAACATATCTCATTCTCAAGATATTTTAAAGATGTTTTCTCCATGTTTCTACATCTCTGTAATGAGTTTTTAGATCTTCACTTTCCTTGTATCTTTTTTTATCTTTTTTTTTTCAAATCCTTAGAATAGTGCAGCAAATTATGATATTATTTGACTTCCCATATAAAAGGTTCAGCCTTCTGAATGTGAGATTTCACAGGGTGAAAAAAAAATAACTGAGACATGACTTTTTATAGTACATGGACACAATCTCTTCTACAGTGTAAATTAACCCTTGTGCAGCAAATATTGATAAGCAGCTTCCTCTTTAGATGTTACAAGTCATGTAGCTGTCCTCATCTAGTTAGCAGCATTAAACGTTGATTAAGTAATGACAGAGGATCACTTCTAGCAAAGTATTTAGTGTGTATTATGAGAAAATCATTGTAATGCTTCTGAAATGACAGAAACTAAGGCAATTTATATATGACCTCACAGCAGTTAATCTTTGAGCAGTAAGAAATGAATGTCCTTCTATAACAAAAACATGATTTAGGAAGTAAGTTCCTTTTCAGTTTTGAAATTATGATATATCTTGTATTCCTTAGAGTTTATAGTGGATTATTTGAATTACTTTTAGATAAAAAGAGCTATTTTCCATTTTATCTAGAAAAAAAAGAAAAAAAAAAAAGATAAAATACAGCTGTAAACCTGTATAAAAATTTGCCATCCATAAAATACTCTGAAATCTTGGAATAAATCTTTGTAAAGGCTCAAAGGCAAGCCATAGTTTCTAATGGAACTCTATTGCTCTCCTAGGCAATCGTAGTAACAGCAAGCAATAAACAACCTCTTTTAAAATGACATGTATTACAGTGCACCTATAAGAAGTTGACCTATTCTGCAAGATAAACAGAGCACTCACAGAATACTGCAAAAAAAGAAGAATAGGAAACACATAATTTATGTCCTTTAAAAATGATACCACTGGAAGTAGTATACTTTAGCAATGCCTGGAAGTAAATTAGGAATTGTGCCTGGGACATATTAAAAAAACCCAAGACTATTTGAGATGTTTAAACTGAGTATAGTCAAGCAAGTTGAAGGATAAGCCTAAAATATCCCTGAATATAGATTTATTTACTTTATTTAAAGGGAAATTAAATGCACAGGCTAAACCAGAGACTTGTGCAATATAAACAGCCACTTAAAAATTATTAGTCCAACAGATTGTTTGATTTCTTTATTATAATTTCAGAGAATATGGTTTTCCTAAATCTACATTTTTATAACAGGTTGGACCACTACCATTGTCCTTGTCACTGTCATAGCACAGGCCATTCAATTCAATCTAGTGAGTCCTATGTCAAACCCACAAGTTCTATCTAAATTACAATGTATTTTTAGACATGTAAACTCATTTTAAAAATGCAATGTGATGCTTACCTTCTTTCTTCCCTGATAATCTGTTCTAGTGCTACTTTTTTTTTTTTTTCGCCAAAAAAATGTGCATCATATTCCTGTTTTAAGGCCTACCTTCTACAAAGATTTGACTTTTTTCATAAAATACACTAAATATGACTGGAACTTTCTAGAAACATGCTAAACTGATATTTGTAAACAAATATTTTGCATGATAAGCAGTAAATTGTAAAAAGTACTTAATTCCATTTTGCCCTTTCCTCCTTGAATAAGGGTGTCCTATACTTAAAGTAACTTCACACTGGTGCCTAATGATGTACATGCTTAAACATAGATGAAACAGATCTTAATGCTACACACTCTTCCCCCACCAGATGCCAGAAGAGTCAAGGATAATCAGTGTTCCTCATTTGTATACCTTGCCAAAAAGAGCAAGTCTCTGCAAAACACAGCCTGGAGAGAAAGGGGGACAAAATTCCAAATTTCCTCTGCTGCTTTTCCTGACTTTAATCCTACCTAAAGGTCAGCCAGAGTGCCTACCAACAGAGAAGGGGGAGAAGTCCAAGTTCTTGCCAAATTGACCTTAATACCACACGTCTCTCCTTGTTTGTAGGCTGACATTTCTAATCCCTACTTCAACAGGAACCCTTCTCATTCTTAAAGGAATGACTGTGTCTAACTTGAGGGCATGGCTCTGTATATCGGTGTTGTAATACTACTACGTCAATACCTATAGCTGCATAATACCTATATTGCATTTAACCTAAACAACTTTCCAAAGAGGAATACGATATTGGGGGTAGAAGTTTTTTCACCCTAGTAAGATCTATAGAATATGTAACATTTTCATCATCCCATCCATCCATCCATTTATCCACCAGTATCCCTCAGAACAGTTAGCAAAACTAAGATAGGTATACAGCTAATCACTACTTTATCAGCTCCAGCTGATTACTTTTGAATGACAATTTCAAAGGCTAACTTTCATTTTCAACAAAATTAGTATAACTTTTCAGCTATTGATATTTCTTAACCCACATCTATAGCAACATACTAGATAGAAAGCTGCCCCAGGTGGCTGTCACTGTTTTTCAAGTAAAACTGATTTCTATCCAGTGCAATATAGTAACCTATGACCTATTCAGAGGTGAAGCATGATGCTTCTTTTGTTGCAACATTTCCCCTTTCAAGTTTATACAATGCTGGTTATTGTTTGGATGCATTTTTTGCAAACTACGTGAAATATTGTTAAAAGATTATGTCTTGCTTTACCCTGTTTCAAAGCTGGTGAAAAACTTCAGTGTAGGGATGTGGAAAATGGTTACAATATATTAAGTATTTGATTCTTTTTTGCCAATAAACTTGTTTTGAAATGTGTACCCTACACGTATGTGTATATATGGATACCTTACCCTTCAAATTATATGTTCCTAACACACTTAAAGGATATCCGTGGAAAAGGAACAGGATAATATATGGAACTTTGCAATGTTTTCTGCATTTTTTTTCAACTGTTTTTCCAAACTTTTTCCTTTTAATCTACAAAGTGAATTCAGAAATAGCCTTCCCAAAGTCTTGTATGTCATTTAGTGCCACTGTGGGACTAAACTGTCACATTGTTCAGCATAAAGTGCAGTATAACTTACTAGCTTAGAAAAGCACTAGCTCAGAGAACACTTTCATGGATGTCTGAAAGGCAAAATGCAAATGTGATAGCTACAAATTTTTTTCTGACAGAAATTATTGGTATGTAACTTTTTATGTATTTTATATTAAACACTCCTCTCAGAAACTTAGTCAGATAATCAAATAGTACAATCCCTGAGATTTTTTGTCTTTAGTTTTCCTTGTGCAGAAGGGCATAAAAATGTTCAATATTTACCATATGTCATATATAGCATATGTTACCATATGTAACCCCCAGTGTTATTTTATCCATCAAAACAATTCTCTTGGAATGTAGTAGCATGGAGAGGATATTTTCAGCATTATATCCACTAACAGGATACAAAATAAGTATTTCAATTCCTCTTCTTGCTATACAGAATAAAGGAGCACTCTATAGTGAAGTTTAGGTGTCTATTACAATGAGCAGGGAAAGTTAAATTCTGACAAAGGAATTTACAGCAGCCATGATATGGGGGTGGGATGTCCTGAGCCAGGAGGAGGGTATGGTAGAAATGGATGGGCTTTATGTCTGAGCTCTGCTGGGCCCTTCACTTGGATTGGAGCTAGTCTCTGATGCTACACTTATCAAGAAACTTCTTTCAAAGTTCACCATCTACTTCAGGTCAGTCTCTTTCAAAAAACTCAAGCTAATTAAGAGGAAAAGCAATTGTTAACATGATCAAACCAAGTAGCACAATGGTTAGAACAGTCTCCTGAGGCATAAGGTACTCATGATAATCTCCAATTTAGCACTGAGAATTCAATGTGCATCTTATTTCCTATATGAACATCAGTGTAGACCAAGAAGGTCCTCTGTCAGTCTCCCTTACAAGAGGTATGCCCTTTGTAGTAACAATGCCAGAGACACATTCAGTTAGCTCTAGATGATGGTCAGTGCATGCATATAAGATAGGAGTCACAGTTCTTGCTCAATTAGTGTTTTGTTCTCTTTAGTGTGAGGTACAGCACACGAATCCATGTCCTGAGACTTCCTTCTAGATCAAGCTCCACATATGAGATAAGCAGAGGAACACCCAACTGATACATCCAGACAGAGCAGAATGCAGAGAGACTAGTGTGGATGCCTGAGAAATTTCACTGTTGAATCTTGGGCATAAGCTGGGCTCTTACCTCACACAATATATAGATGTGCAAAATTCAAAAAGCAAAGCTAGTACTTACCTACCAAGAAATTGTTATTTCCTGCCATTTCTGCTTTCAGAAAACATTTGAAGATGCATTCCACAAAAAAAAAAATCATTAAGTGTAAAGATCCTATAAAACACTTTCTGCAGTAATAAAAGATTTTGGAACTTACCGGAACTGAAATTTGAGGATTACTTTTAAGTTTTCCAAGAACAGCAAAGCCATCAGTGCTAATTTTTGCTTTTGTTTTTATGTTTAAGGATTCTATTTTAATACAGTCAATAAAAAGTGTGACACTGTTTGCTTCCACACTTATCATGAGCTTGTGCCATTGGGAGTCAAACAAGAAAGGTAGATGCAAAAATGATGCAGTTTGGAGACTTCCATCCACTCCTTTGTAAGAAAACTCAACACTTTTCATTTGACCATTAAGATTCACTCCAACTTGCTCTTTTCCTGAAGAGTCCTGGATCTGCCAAATAGTCCAGTATTTCTGAAGTGTGGCCCCAGTCATCCGAAAAGTAGTTAGAAAGGAGTATTCATCAGGCAATCCATGGGAATATATAGCGCTGTGTAGGATTAAAATACAATACATTTGTTGCATATTTTTCTAAAAAGCTCCATGTATCACCACAGAGTAATGAAAAACAGCTACTCAGTAGACCTATATTTCAGCCATGCTTTTATTGGTACTATTCTGCATGAAAAGTCCAGAAAGAGGATGTCCTTTTGAGTCGTCAGTGTTGCCCTGCCAAAAGGAACTGCTTTGGCAGAAGTCATACAAGCAACCATTCATTGACAAATATACACATAGTAAGAACCCACACTAAAAATATATAATGTCCTGTGACATTCAACTGCAAGTCTACAAGTAGAAGGGAACAGATTTGCCACATATAAAATGTTTCATTCTTTTGCAGTTTTTATAACACGTGAGATTTGGAAACACAAACAAGTACTGCTGGCTGTGTCACTGTAATGTCATTTTTTATCTCAAATGTGTCAATGAATCCAGTAGAATATTTAAGAAATATGCCTTTTCATATTCTATGGACTGTAAAATTGTAGTATCATAATCCAGTTGACAACAATACATTATTTGCCATCCATCCACATTTAAGAATAAGCTGTATTTGAATAAGTTTCTTAAGTACGAGGACATGCAGAGCTATTTTGTCACTAGCATTCATTAGAATAACTTCTCAGGCAAGGAGGAATATTAAACAAAGATTATTTTTGAGTGGCAGATCAATCCTATCACAGCAATAATTTAGCCACCATTAGTGAACCTCAGTCTTTAAGCTAAGGGGATAAAAACCAGGAAAAAAAAAAATTAGTTTAAATTAGTTCTTATTCTGTACGCTTGATGACTACTGACTTAGTAGAGTACTTCCAGAACCTCTCAGTTTGTAGTGTGAAGTGTCCAAAGCTGTAGTGCAAGCGTATTCCAGCAGGAGACGGCACAGCTCCAGCAGATTTCTGTAAGGCTCCGGGCTCGCCGGGCAGCAGCCGAAGCAGCTTCACCCTACTGACAAACTACCCAAGCTGCTGGTGCTTCTTCTTCCCCCCGAGCCTGAAAACTGGTGTATGAGGAAGGGGAATGTTTAGCTGGAAGATTATCTCATTACACAAGGCATGGAATGATACACAAAGGTGGAAGAGGGGATTCCTTGGCAGTATCTTTAAACTGTCGTTGATTTATTATGACTTGCATCCCTCTTGACTGTGGATACAGTAGTCTGTCCTAGATGTTGTTTGCTGGTTTTTTGGTTGGTTTGGTTGGTTTGGTTTAATGGGGGAGTTATTTTGTTTGGGGTTTTGTTTTGTTTTGTTTTTTGGTTTGGTTGGGTTTGGTTTGGTTTAATAGGATTTTATCTGTTTTATTGTGTTCTCATTGTTTTGTTTCAGTTTGTACCTTGACATCTCAGATGCAAATGTCAATGTGTGCACACTGTACCTTCCCTCCTCTTCTGAGCGCTTTGCAGTGTTTACTGCTGTTGCCTATCCTTCCTTGTTACAACATGTTTATACATTCTTCCCTGCTACAAGAAGACACTCCCTCTCCCTGTCCAGACACACATGCACTCTTACTAAACTCCTGATCCAGTTGAGAACATCTTTTATTGCCCTCTCTGTCTTTCTTTCTCTATATCTCTTAAGTGAGTATTTTAGTCTCCCTTACTGCTAAAACCTTAGCTCATCTGAGTCATTCAGTTGCTGAATCACCTTGTTTGTTCTTGAAGAAGAGCTGTGTTTAGTACTACTATACTGAGTGGGATTGGTAGGTAACTTTTTAACTAGCTTTCTTGTGATATTCCACTTTCTTTACCAAGTTCATTGACTCCAGGGGATCTGATAAGCCCAAATTCTGCAGCTAAAGGAAGCAGTACTAATCCCAGGTCCTCTGAAGAGAGATTTTAATTCTTTCTCTGCACTGGTAAATTTTGCTGTAATGGCAATACTGGTGAAACTGTCACACACATTCTGACCCCACCTCAGCTAACAACTATACTGAAAAAAACCCAACAAACATAAAATCTAGTAAGTAAATATAGTTGTACTTTTTGATTAGAAGATTGTTTAGACCAGATTGGCAAAAGGATATTTAGCTATAGCATTAGTCCTTTACAAGCCATCATATGGGTCCTCCTACTTCTTCAGAAATTAAAATGGAAACTAAATATGTTCACTTCCTCAAGCGACATAGAAAGAAGTTGTGTAAGAGCTTCTGACACAGGTAAGAGAAAATTAAATTACAAGGAATGTATATAGAACAGTAAAGATAAAAAAGCCAGTGCACAAATGTGGATAAATATTTACATTTAAATAAATAACTAATTAATAACCAATCAGAAGAACTGCTGCCTTTAGACTAAAGGCACAGTATCAGTAATGTGACTCAACATAATGAAGCACAGCATGACCTGTCACCAGGTACTCTGGAGGTACTCTGCAGGGGACTGCTACTGTGTAAGATTTATACCTATAATCCTACAAGCAAAGCATAGACAGATTCTCATTTCAGTTACTCCAACAGTAATGAAAAACAATTCCACTGACTTAATGTTTCAGTGTATTTCAGTACAGTTTTCCCAAAGCCTGTAATACTTACATAGGCAAAACCCTACTGAAGTCAGCAGCTTAAAATGCTAAATATTTCATAACCATGGCAAATTTATTGTGATATTTAAATAAAAAATCCTAGAGAAGCTATTCCTTCATATCACTGCAAAGTGAAGAGTGGTGGATTCTGTAGTCTTCTTGAACAGCTGATAACTGTAGAAGCGCTTAAATTATTTACATAAATTATTTTTAACACACATATTTCCAGTTCCACTGATTTATGGAAGGAAAACAAAGAATTTTAAATTTAGAATCAGGCAAATGAGCAAAGGAAAAATTAATATTAAAAAAGTCAGTCCTGACCCATTTCCTATTCACTTAAAACTGCCAGGGATATAAGCCATCAGAGTGGTTTTTTATGTTTGTATCTTAAGTTTGTAAGAGGACAGTGTAGTCCTGCTTTCCTTGTATACTCAGACTATTATTGTCTGCTTTACTTGTATAACGAGTGCACGGTCAGGTCAATATTTTATCAGATACTTGAATCCTTGCTTAACTTTCTTAAATGCAGTTGGGAAGAGGGCAGTTTGAAACAGTTGTAATTCATCTAAGGGAACTCCTGAAACACTACTGATTTTTTTAAATCTTTTTTCATTAATACCTAAGACTCTTATAAATTCTATAGCTTTACTGCTTACCAGGAAGATATCTTTGAGATTTGAAGGCTAAGGCATCAGTGTAACCAAGATAAGTCATCTGACTAAGTGGTGGAAGCCCTGAGTAGTCCCACTGACTCAGGATTCACTAAGAGCAGCAGAGTGATGTTAAAAGAATAACTATGTACTGACTTGAATACTACTAAGTAACTGCTTATTTTATTAAACTTTTTTCTTTATGAGTTAATTTGTTATGTGAGTTCCATCACCCACTGAGATAACTTACTTCTTGCTAAATGAAGGTTTTAGAAATGTTAGTACAACCCACTAGAGGTGGTTGTAGAAATTCCTCTGGCCAACTTCATAATAATGCAGTATCATGTACCCAGAGGTGGCGGTTCCTCTGCTTGAGCTGGAGACACTTGTGTCTGCACTTCCTGAAGCCTCCTAGAATCCCAGCTGACCCGGCCATACCTGGCAGCAATCAAATTAGAACACTAAAACCTAGCTAAGCATTTTTAAAAGCAACTGTTCTAAGTCATTAGCCAGAAGTCATTTGTTAGGACTCACTACCCTCAGCTGGTCGGTATTCTACAGAAACATCCAATTCTGAGCTGATTATTCCTCTTCTGAGCTAATTAGCATCTTAGCTGCATTTTGTTTTTTTTCCATTGCACTGTCATCATCAATATCTATGTAAGATATCTTACTTGTAATGTAAAATGAAAAGCACCTGAAGAACTTTGGTGTCTGGATTTAGAAAAGCCAGACCTTCAAGCACATGTGTCTGAGGAGAGTTACTTCACAGAGAAGCATTATTGACAAAGAAAAACCTGGAAATCAACCTACAAAATTCTCTGAATGTTCCAAGTTTACTGATAAAGCTTTACAAACTTGCTGTTTTCATTTTATACCTTCTTATTGTACTGTGTTTGCCATGACACCTGCTAAAGTGGTCTGCAGTTCCCTTCTACTCCAAATACAAACACCGTCCAAAAGGCAGCTTCAATTTTTACATTCCTCTGCTTTCTACTGGGACAAGGATGCAAGCAAAGAGATATCTTGTCTGGATTCACAGTCTACCTTCCTGCTGCTAAATTCAATGTGCCCAGGACTGTTCTCTGATACTCAGTTCAGCCAGCATGAAAAAGTTTAAACCTGCTTGCTTCCAAAAAATATGATTACTATATGCAAGCTCTGTATTGTGAATGGTCCATGGCCTCTGCTAGGTGCCAGGCAGTGTCCAGCAATTGTTCAAAGAGTGCTAATCAATCTAGACCCAAACCATGCCAAGGTCTTGTAGGGTATTTTAGCAGTATAGATGATCAAGTGTGAATGCCTGGAAATGTTCCCTGACATCAATTTATCCAGGTGGGCATAGGGGTCTTGTGATGTGACAGCTGCATTTGTGAAGTCAAAGGATTAAGATTTCAGCCAACGCACAAATATAGCTAGCCCTTCTCCACCCACATAAAAACATATCATGAACATACTCCTTTGTACTAATATACTTTTTTTTAAACTTGCAATTAAAAGTGAACACAATATTATCCAAATTACCAGTAATAGTTTTTTACTAACTGATGAACACCTACAACAGGTACATAGATTTCATTGAAAAATGGCAGGTTCACCATGTCAGAGACAATGGGTATGAGTCGTGGCAGTTGCACAGGTCCTTATCACACAAAGAACACTATATTGATTCTTCAGCAGATTTCACACCAGAAGAAGGAATGACTAATGGGAATATATTTGAATGATGGGAGAAGCTTAAGTCAAGACTTGTGTGCAATCATTTCTGTTCATTCTGGGATATACTTCTGGACCTTGGCAAGTGTGATAAGCAGCAAAAAGATCAAGCTACACTTTAGCAGGAAGGTTTTAAAGAAGCTATACAAGCTTTTCAAGGCATAAGCTATAGCTACAGCAAAGACTGAATAAATATGCTGAACTACTGTCCATCTAATTGAGGTCTCATTCCCACACTATAGACATGGTAACATGGCTTGTCTGTGTTCCTATAATGATCATATGCTAGGCTAAAAGATTATGTTACTGCTCTTGATAAATACTGATTGAACAGTGACAGGCGAGATCTCTGTGCCAATATTGTAATTAGCATGCTCACCATTTCTACACGTGCACCTACCTCCTCATCCCTTCCTCAAAAGCCTTGAAAGCCTTGTGCCAGGGTATGGGCTTTCTTGGGAAGAACCTTCCCTGTTTCGTGAGGCAAGAGAAGACACTGTCCATGGCTGTCAGGTTACCAGGTACTGATACGGCTGCTCATTAACGAAGGTGTGAGAGGAGATTTCTGCAGCAGAGCAGGCGCGGAGCCCGCCGGTGCTTCACATATTTGTGGAGTGTCCCTCCCCAGTGCTCCGGCAGCACTTGTGCCTTCGAGCCTGGTCCAGCACCCAGCTCAGTAGCACAGCGCTGTGTATTTTTCCGAACTCTAGTTTTGCCTCCCCCACCTCTTGGCGAAGCAGGAGCTCACAGCTCCGGAGGCAGGTATTATACCCTCTGGGTACCTGCCCGGCAGCAGCTGCGGTGGCCCGGCGCCGCCGGGGCTCCCCTGCTCCCTGTGGCCTGCGGAACCCGCGGCGGGGCGGTGTTTCAGCACCGCCGGCACGGACAGCTCCGCAGCGGGGGGCGCCTGAGCCGGGCGCGGGCGGCCCTGCCCTCCCCAACCCAACTCAACCCAACTCTATCCAACCCAGCTCAATCCAATCTAACCCAACTCAATCCAACCCAGCTCAATCCAATCCAACCCAACTCAATCCAACACAGCTCAATCCAATCCAACCCAACTCAACCCAACTCAATCCAACCCAGCTCAATCCAATCCAACCCAACTCAACCCAACCCTCCCCGCCCATCCACCTGCGAGGTGCAGCTGCTGCCCACTGGTACCCCGGGAAATATTGACGTTATTGTTAAATACTCCACATGTGAATAAAGGATGGGTGGCAGAGAGTGGCCAGAAGGAGTGGCCAGAGGGAAATGCAACAGGAGTTCAGGGTTGCTGCAATGCCTGGGTCTGAGAAAGCCAGAGATACACCCATTCCATTAAAGGTGCTCAGCCTTGCTTGAGGTGCTCTGTATGTATAACTTGCTAACTCCTAAATCATGACAAATTCATACCAGTAAAACACACCTGCCATGACACATAAAGGTTTTGTGGAGAGTTCTGTTTGTTGTTTGTTTGTGGGTTTTTTTAAATATTGAAATGGCCTAAAGTGTGCATCTCCTGTGCTATCAGCCTCAGCTGCTTACTGACAACTTCACTCCTTCTGAGTCAACTGGCTGAGTGGGACACATGGTAAAAAAGACTCTGGAACAGAGCAGCAAGATAGGGGTCAGTGACAGACAGGGAACACACTGATGCACTAGTGCACTGTCAGGGCTCAACCCTTAATCTATCCCCTGGGACAAGACACTCAGCTCAAGTGCACTCAAGGTGACTTTTTTAGTTTGAGCCAGGGACAAATTTCAGGTGTACCATGAGGTAGAATTGCAGCATAACAGCACAGGTTTGACTGGAAGTACTGGCCAGTGTCTTGAATGTGGAAAATTCATACTACAGCACCATAGGCAGCCAACAAGCCCAGTGGCAACAGTTGGTTCAGATGTCACAGTGTATTAATTCAGCTGATACAGGCTTGATCAAGGATAGCTTTCATATATCATGCATGTAGCTCACTAGAGCCATCAATAGCAATAAACCTAAGCTTTCTTAAAAATTAAAATATCACTTTGATAGCTCAGACTGCATCTGCTCTAAGAAGAATGAGTTTAAAATCTGAGAATCTCCAACTTTTAGTGAAATGAATTCCATTTACTGCTTGTGATTGGATTCACGTTTATGCCTTAGCAGCTTTGATTTGCTATTGGAATGGAAAGTAGCCATGAGTCCAATGTAACCGACTAGTTAAGCTGTAAACTAGATTAACCTGGTGGCTACGAAGCCAGGGAGGACTGCAGAAAGCAGAAGTTGTCAGTGATAGCCAGAGTATGACAGAAAAACTTTGCACTCCAATTATTCTTAGCTGAAACAATAGTCCAATTAAAGGTCTTTCCAGTTAATTGCTGAGTAAAGGCATTTTTAATTACATAAGGTCCTGGACCAGAACCCAGACCTGCCTAAGTTTGGCAAAGATACCTCTACCCTGCTGTACTGTCTCTATTCCTTCACCAGCAGAAAGTCTGGCCTGTAAAGCACAAACACAATTAGATTCGTAAATCCTGGCTCCAATTGTAACTTGCCTGTGACATGCTAAATAATAGTTTTCATCTTTTGTAGATTAAGTGATCATAAATCAGCCAGGAAAATGCATGTACCAGTTATCCAAAAAGCAAAGAATAACCCTCACCATATAGACAATCAGCTTTTGTCCTACCTTGTCTCTGCAATCCTTACGTGATCTGAAAGACCCCTTTGTGTCAATGTTCTGAGAAAACTTTCTGCACTCTCCCCCCATTATCTTTTTTTTTTGCCTCCCTATCTCTTTTCAAGTCATAAACAACTTTTGACCTCACGTCCTAGAAGTGAATCCCTTTCTATCAGCAAATCTTGAGGCACTCTGAGTAGTATTGGTAGAGGAAAGTGGAAGTCCCCAAAATTTTCTGTGGCGAAGTCAGTTTGGACTGGTGGTGAAAATGAAAAAAAATAAATTTTACTCCTCTTTCCTTTTCTAAAAGCTTTGCAAATTAGTTGATCTAGCTGGGGAGAGGGTCTATCCCTTAAATGATAATATTGCAAAATATGTACATTTTTAAGTCAAGCAACAAAACACATTACCTGGTTGGGATCCTGAAGTCTACATTGGGTCCCAATTTATAAGCCACCTGTAGAGAAGTGGAGCCCACTACTCTCTGGATAATTCCTTGGGAAGCAGCTTTTTCTATTTGGAACTGAGAAATCAGGTCAAAGCCTAAAAGAAAAAATATACATGTCCAGAATATGAGTCATTTTAATTTAATTTGAGAATTGTGCAGTCAGAAAGATGAATATAAACTGATAAAGTTTCTGAACAACAGCTTTTTCCTGAAAAAGTAGAGATGCTACTTGCCTGGTAAGTCATCTTGGCCAATCCTGATCGTTGGGCAGAGATCAGTTCTCTGACTGGCACCCAGAATGACTGGTAATCCTGTAAAAAAGGGTGAATTTATTAACCATGTGTCTGCACATTGCCTCAAATCACCTTAAAAAAATAAGTGAAACAACTCTAAGGATATTATAAATTAAATAGTGCTATAAATAATAATAATAACAATTAGCTGTATATCTAATTGTAAACTGTACTCAGTGAAGTCAGAGGTCTAAGAAATTAGGCATCTGTTTCTAGAGAGCTCCAAATTTAAAATTAGAACTTGACTGATTATTTGATTTTTTTTTTCAAGCTTTTAAATTACAGTTATAATAATTCTTCTGTTGCAGAGCTCCAGAGATACAGTTATAGCATAAGAAGTCCTGCTATGTATGGGGTTTTTGGTTTGGAACTTTTGGTGGTTTAAGCAAACTTTGAAAAAAAAAAAAAAAAGACAGTTACCTAAATCAACAGTCTCCCTAGTCCCAGGGAAACTTAAACAAACTTCATGCCAACTATAGATGCTGTTGAGAAATTGTTGGCATCTTTTCCATCCTCTCTGGTATTCCGGGTGTTCCCACCTTCTTCTGTACCGCATTTGATCAGAGAGTGTTCATTCATGAAACATAGGGTTGACACAAGAAGAACTTACAGACCTTTTTTTGTTGACTCAGAGATGAATGTAGAAGAAATTTGTTTGAGGAAACCAAATTCTAAAATCTAATTTTTCAGAATATTAACTCTCAAAATGCTCTGTAATAAGTATGAAAACCTACCAGATTCTGCTAGCTTAAGAAAGGGGGAAGGAAAAATAAATATTTATTTGAAAAGTTTAAGAGTCACCTATAAGCCCAGTAAATCTGGAAAGTCAATCTGGAAACTGTTAGTAGAGTCTGGATGTGGAAGAATGATGCATGCAAGTTGGAAGGAGATGCATTTCTAACCTACAGAGAGCCTCTTGTATGCTGCAAAGACTCAACCATAAAAGTGGGTTTCCTTCTGACAACATAGACTTAAAGGGAACATTCAGGTTTGCATGTTACACCTTAGAAATGGCCTCATTCTATATTATTTTATGAGATGCATGGCTGACATCCAGCCATTTACATTTTATGCACAGCAAATAGAGTAGAGCCAGTTTGTTGCCACATGTAGCAGAAGAATATCTAAATAAAAGCACTGAAAGATGAGGGAAGGTTTGTGTCCTGCATCTACCACCTATACACAGATTTTAATCCTTACCTTAAAAGTACATATAATAGTAAGTTTAAAGTAACAGAGACCTTTCTTGCTTTTTCCCCTCTTTCTCATACGCATACATTTGTCCATACGTATACATAGACAGTTCTCCCTTTCTGTGATGGCTAGCTAGAGAGGATTTTAATGTTGATGAAGCTCAGAATAATTCGTTTGACAGTCAAAATTACAGAACGATGAAAAGCAGATAAAGTCTGTCTCCTTACTTGATTGTTGCTGGATGGTGGCTGAGATGAAAGACCACAGAAAACTACACACGTAAAAGAAAGTTGTCATTTTCCTGTAAACAGAAAGAAAACTCCAGTATGAATCTATAGTTTCTGACAGATTCTGTTATTGACTTTCTCTTCAGAGCCGTGAATATTAAAATGTATAAAACCCCAAGTTAAGTATTTACTAACAGATTTGAGAAACCAATTTCTTTACATGAGAATTTTTTCTCTTTGCCTTATAATAAAACATGTCAATAAAGCTCTTTCTATTACTATTTCCATCATGTAATGCTGTCATAAAACCAAACAACAAAGGCAGCAGTTGGCAAGGACAACTTTAACTGTTCTAATCTCTTATTTACAGATTTCTCTAAATCCCACTTGTTCTCTTACCTGTTGCTTTTCATCTTCACTGCTTGCTCTCTTCACTTCTCTCATGTGAATAGGTGGTGTATATAGTCACAGTCCCTGCTTCCCTCTCATTACTCCTGTAGAAGAGAGTGGCAATGGGTGCAGACGGCTCCTCCTGCCCCACGCAGGATCCAGCAGGGAGGGAGGTGCAAGCTACTGGGTCTGTTTTAATCTTACAAAGGGAAGGAGGTGGAGGCTGGACAGACGTGGGTGTCCTGGAGGGATCTGAGGGCGGATCTCTGGAGCCAGCTGAATATAAAGAAGCCAAGGGAGCAAAGAAAAGACTGCTGCTTTTGCCAGCATCAGGGCAGAGAGATTAAGAAAATGTGAGTTCAGTGATGCCAGTCACTGAATGGCAGGGTCTGCCACTCAGACAGGCAGATGAAAGAATAATATGAACCAGGGGTTTTGAGGAAGCTGGTAGCCCTGATGAGGTGTTAAGACCAAAAACTTTGAGAACAAGGGAACCCCAATCCCATAAAGAAGGCATTTCTGTTTCTTGCTGATTTACTCATCAGGTTGTCTCAAGAGAAACTAGGCTGGTGGTGTCCCAGTTGGTTCTTCTGAATAAAACCAATTATGCAAAAGAGTTTTCACTGCTTAAACTCAAACTTTTTCAAGGAATACACTATCAAGCAAACTCCTCTTCTTCTGTTGTCATTGATAAAGCACTCACTTTCCATAGACTATTGCATGCTTGAACACACAAAGATACTTATGCATATTTGTTCGCATGGATGTAAAAAGAGACTAAAATCTGTATGCATGAAGAGACCAGGAAAACAAGGTGAACAGACAGAAGGTCCTGACAGTTTCAGAGGCAAAATTCATGTATGAGTAGAAAAGTATGCAAGGTTGTGCTAGTATGTTACATTTGTAAGGTTTAATCTTCTCCAGATCCTTAATATTCTAAAACAGCTTAAATTTCCAGATTATTTTTTGTTTAGGTGTGGGATATAGCAAACACAATGACCTCTGCTGTATGCTGAGAGTCTGAAGCAATAACTGAGTAATGAACTACCTCATTCATGCCAATTTGCGGTAATTCACATTCCCAGTATTGGTAATTCCAATGCTAATGTGGTTCCCACTTTTGTGTCTATTGTTAGAAAGGGAGGGAATGGATCATAGATGTGAACAGTTTGCCATGAATAATGTCTCATTTTCATGCCTAAGCAATCACACCTTGGGTTATACCACTTTTTCCCCCTTCAAGAGAAAGGTAACGCTCAGGGAATATTGCAGTCCAGCATTACAATAGTGAACATACGATAGCCATGCCAGAACTGACACACAAAACCACTCTCAATAAACAAAATTAAAAGTTGGGGAAATATTCATTTGATTTCACGGTAAGCTTGCCCAAGCATACTTATCCCCCACACAGATATTACCATTGTGTCATACAGGGATATCTGCAGGACACAAGAGGAGTCTATAAGGAGCAGGAAGAGGAGAGAGATGTGGAAGTCACCTGAAGCAATAAAGAAGGGGAAGGGCATGATAATGTGGCATGGGAAGGAACAAGAGAGAGGTCCCAGGGCTTAGAAAGGAGTACGAGAAGGTTTGTGAAGGAACGAAAAAGAGACATGTGCCAAATCATCTATTTTGTCATGTTACTAGTTGTGGCATGAAGTTTGCCTTTGAGACTGCTTAGTATTGCTAATTTATTTATGGCAGCATTAAGGAGGAAAAAGCCATCCCAGTCATTAGATATGGAACTAATTGGTACCATCTTTGAGAAAATTAGGAAATATTTTTTGGCACATGATGTGAAGATGTCTGCCATTGCTTATGTCGGGCGTTGTAGACACACACATTATTCTCTCCAAAGAGGGGGAGCTTTGCTCAGAGAAGTGTGGATAACACATGCTCTGTTTCTGAACAGGAAAAAAATCTATTTTCATTTGAATTTCATTGCATCAGTTCTCATGAGTGCAACTTTTTTCACACCTGGAGTATTTTCCAAGTCCAGTACCTTCAAAAGCCATGCTTGCTGAAATAAAACATGGGAGACACTATGTAACTAACACTTGGAAAAACCATTTACTATTCTATTTGTGGGTAAAGGAAAAAAGTCTTTAGAAGACACTAACATGCTATAGTTATCCTGTGTGCATTTTTTTATGTCTTCATCTTGAAACAAATCTCACAATATATGATGAAATTCCTGATTAGATGTTCTATTAATAATTATCACATCAGCTTCAAAGAGCCAAACAAATATTAACAGACAAACTAGTGGTAGCTAATTTATTAGCCCCATGATCTAGTCAATATTATTCCCATTTCATGCAAATGTAAGCTAAATGGAGTTGGTATCTTACATATCTTACTGAGGGTCACAGAGACAGTACCCATTCAACTACTGCTCATGTTTAGTTGACCTGACTATTTTGATGTAGTTCACTTCGTATTTTTCTCTTTTTTTGAATTGGGCTAGTACAAATTTTTTTTTCCGAAAATCCCAGTGCACAGTGACTGCTATTTAACCACTTGCTCAGGGATCCATCATCTAACTGTTCAACTGTTGAAAGTAGATTAATTAAACAATATAGGACATGATTCTCCAAAAGACCTCTGCTCTTTAGCTGAGGTATGGTGACAAACTATGTAGGAATATCATCACTTTGCTAACATTTTAGTGTGCTTGCACATCTGACTTCACATTCCTCTCCTCAAATACCTAATTCTCTATTCCAATTCTTCTGTGTAGCTTGGGTTAGAGAACGTATCTGTACAGCTGTCTGATGAGACTGCGGCTGAATTGAAGGGAAATAGCAAACAAATTGGGTGGACCCAGTTTCTCTTGCAGATATAAAGCTTGCTCTCTGTGATGAAAAATGTTGCAGGTAGATGCCTGAAGTTAGACTTTCAAAAGGTGCAATCCAGCACAAACCACAGGAATCAACATTTGGCTCAGAAAGAGATATTAAATGTGGCAGAGAAGAAGGTTCCTCAGTTCAGGTTTGGGCTGACAGCAATTTAGGCGAGCTAAATTAAACCACCTCCTGAAGTTTATTGTTTGAGTGGGCTCAAAGGAGCTCAATGTCATGGGTTTGTACTTTCAAGTAGGGGGTTTAGGAGAGAATAGGCAAGTTTGTCATTACTCTGAAAAGTATTTGCACCACATATGTAGGCAGTGAGGGCCCAAAACCAGGCTTTGGGACTGGAGGAACAAAAGTCCAATTTGCTCTTTTGAAGTGGAGCCTCTGCCTGCATAAGTGATCTCACAAAGGAGCAACGGTTGGTCCCTAGCCCTGTTGCCATTCTTCCACAAATGGCTGGATTGGAGAGGAGCAGCAGGGAAGACTTGAGGGAGGTCACTTCATGTTTATCTGATATCTCCTGTAAAGTTACTTCTGTCTCATGTGGTCTTCTCTAAACTGCCTTCAGTCTTTTAACTTCAGCTTCTTGTGACCAAGTTCTCTGTTCAGTTTACAAGAACAAAAATCTGCTTTATACATTTCAACCTTCTTTATCCTTACCTGTAGTACAAGGGTCACTGCTCTCTTAATAGTTTAGCAGACTCTAGCATAAGTGCATGCCACTCACTTAACTTGTGTGAGTTTGTTGTTACATTGTGCTTTACTCTGATAGCCCAAGATAACTGTGTGTGGCTATGAGTGATGGTGTTTCTGAAAGATCTGGTCTTTATTAATCACTCTACGAGTTAAGACAACTTGAACCTGTGACTGATCTCATTGACATCAGGGGCAAAACTTGCACTGACTTAAGCACCTTTTCATTAAACCAGCAACAAATAATTAAACTAGCATCCACAAGTGTAGAGTAATTGAATTGACAGCAAAACTATAACCCTCATCAGGTTCCAACACATCATTGGTATTTAACAAAGAATTTATTATCCAATAAAATATTACCTTCATCATAAAAATCTTCTCTTCTGTCCAAAATTTTATTAATTTTGGCATGCAAAGAAAAACAGCTTTTCTTTCCAAGCTGTCAGATGCCATTTTCTGTAAAGACCAAACAGCTTCTTTATAGAAGAACTCACTCAAAGAAACATTGGAATACATGGGGCCACTTTGTTGTCTCCTCAGCACAATCCTCTTTCTAGGTGAACCTCACTATAATGGCATTGCAGCTAGTTTGTGAACACCTAGGGTGTCCCAAAATTCTTCAAAATTCAACAAATCCCTCTGGAATGTTCTTGGAGCACAAACAGAGATGGTTTATACACGAGGCCAAACAAACCTGCTTCCTAAGTCCACATCTTCTTGCCATAATAATTCTTTCTGTGGGTGAGGCTTGCAGTTCCTGTTACCTGTGGGTGAAAGTCTGTATTGTGGTATCTTTCCTATTTTCATTTCTTTCTAGGTCAGACAATGATTTGTACTTTGTCTCCAGGGGTATCAGACGATTATCCCCAAATGTTACAGTCAGTGATTCAATTTTCTTAAACACAGGAGAATTTAATTTCTAGTGGAATGTCAGAGAATATCAAAAGTTAAGCAGACTTTAAGCAGAACTATGCTTATATTGCAATGAACACAGTTGTGTTTCAGCAGAAATTAGGATCTTACTTAACTTAGGTCTGTGTCCATCTACTGATCACACTGATTTTACTGATTCTCAGCAAGATCAGAAATAAGACCAGAAACAGGCTCTGCCTGCTTGTGTTAGTTATTTGTGAGCATGAAATATAGTGAAGATTTTCTTATTTATAATAATTAATAGTGTTAGTAAGAGTCCAAAATTCACAGTTACATCTAACTAAAAGAAAACCAAAAAGTCCCCAAAATTTTGCAGTATTTTCAATGTCAGTTTAATAATTCTTAATTATATTCTCTTATGTTGTTCTGTCACTGCATTGCCTAAATATTATCCCAACCCACTAGCATATAATTTAGATGTTCTTTCATGTTTCAGCAGAACTGGGAAAATATAATATGCCTATAAATACATTCAAATTATTTTTGAGACAAAATTATGTTACCTGGACACAAATTTCAGTTCTTAAAACCAGAACTTGATGTAATTGTTGACTCAGTGGAAATTAGTTCCATTGATATTTATCTCTAAGTACTGCAGCAAGCATAATTTATTTTACTGTCATGAAATACCCTTTGCAAGAAATCATATCCTTGTGAACATCAGTAACAAAATATATGTTGATTTACATGGGGTTAGGATTTCCCTCTTTTACACAAGCACATGTGCACCACAACAGGTTTCATTTCCACCTGGTTCATAGGTAAAAACACTCATGAAAATCAAGTCAGTGTATGGTTACTTTGGACAGTGACAATTTTAAAGGCCAGGCTTTCTCCAGCACTCCCTGCCTCACTGCCTGCCTTCCCTGGCTGGGCCTGGCACCCTGCCTCCTGTCATCTTGTGTATGGAGAGGACTCTCAGAGATCACCTCACGGACTGGATGTTAGAAAATAATTCAAAAAGCATAGAAGCATTGAAAAAATTAGACCAGGAAGGACCTATGGAGGTCACCTGCTCCAACCTCCTCTCGAGGCAGACTCATATTTCAGAGTCAGAGCAGGTTGCCTAAGGCTTTACCAGTGTGGGACCTGAGCATCTCCAAGGACAGGGAATCCAGAACTGCCCAGGGTGACTGCACCAGGGCATAGGCACTACTAAGGTGGCAACTTTTTCTGGGTTTGTTTTTTGGGTTTTGTGGTTTTTTGTTTTTTGGGTTTTTGTTGTTGTTGTTGTTGTTTGTTTGTTTTCATGCAGAATTTCCACTGCTACAGTTTATGAATACCTTAGTAATTGTGTTTGTTAGCACTGAGAGTTTCTGGGCTTCATTCCTCATGCTCTTCCCTTTGAGAATAAATGTGAGAAGGACTTGCCCTACAAGGAACCAGTGATTTAATAGTTACTTTTTATCTAATTTGTATAACTCTAAGTAGCTATTTGTGCTGCAAGAATGTGAAGACTTAAGTACTCAGATAGTTAAAGAGCAACACAGGGCTAGACTGAATGAATTCAGAAAAGAAAATTATCTTACAGTGATACCTGGTGTTTATTACTTCTGGAAAATTACATGAGGAACTTTTCTTAAGAAACAAAACCATAAAAAAAAATACTGAGCAGGAAAATGGTTATTATCTTGGTTTATTTTTTTAATGGTTGGCTTTATAAAAGATTGTTAAATGTTCTACTGAAGCTTACTTAAGAAGGAATGTTGCATGCCTATAAATAAATCCATGTTGATTATCTAGTGGCATAAGCTTCTCTGTCTCTCATGTTACTGATGCAATGCTCTGAAGTGTATCTCATCAGATGTGATTAGATATTTCCTGTTGTCATGTGTAAATTAATCACTCCTGAAAATGTCACAGAACTTGTTTTGCTGCTTTCTCATTTATTTTTGTACGTCCTACAGTTGGATTACCCAAGACAGCCATTGTTACTGGGTCTTTTTTCATTATTATTCCCTGGAGTTTTTTTGCCACCTGTGGGCTTCTTGTACAACAAATCTGAAAAGTCTTGTGCCAAGTAGCTCTACTTTCTGGATCTCTTTTGATTAGATTTTTGTATGTAGGGCTGAAGAATGCATTTTAAACAATAAAACTTACTGTAATATACCTCAAGATTTCTCACCTTTGCATACAGCTGAGATGGTGTCTCTGTTCTTATGTGTTCCTAAACCTAAGTACTTTACAGTCAATTGCCAGAATTTATGACCTTAAAAATTACGGATTGAGAAACCTGTAACATTTATAATTTGTGGCTAACTGCCATTTTTTTTGAGGGAAGATCTTTTCTTTTGTATATCCAATATCAATCAAAAAAACATCCTGCAAAAGTATTATGAAGGTTAAAATTTGTCTCATACTGTGGTTGACAAAACAAGAATCAAGTTACTTGCCATGAAAACCAAGTAGGAATGTCTTTTATGTATGGGATTCTCAACACCATCCATGAGAGCTATGCACAAACAAAAAATGGGAATAAAAATAAACTAACTATAATGCTATGATATGTCAAATGCATCTTTTCCCAAAATTTGTGATCTCGACTGGGTTATGTGGATTGCTTTGCATGCTGCACCCTCTCTGGAAAACAGACAGTTGCTGCAAAGATTTTCAACAGACCTTAAGTAGTTAAGGGGGAAAGATGCATGTTCAAGGGGAAGGCAGCGGTGCAGAGGATTAGCAGTGGGAGAGGACTTCTGCCATTTCTATGTCAGCACTCTGAGTCAGGCTTTGCTCAGAGCTGAACAAAAGTTGTTACTACCTCATGTCTGCTAGTCCATGCAAAATGAGTTAATGATACAGGCTGACCCTTGACAGACAAACATCCCACCATAAAATCACTTTCCCTTCTGGAAACCTTTAAGAAAACCAAGGACTAATTGGGCATGTAAAATGAACTACCCTGTCTCCTCTAACCAAGGTCTTTCCAGGCTAAGGATGAAACCAGATGGTGGGAAGCATGAACAAGCAGCTGCTTGCTCCCCTGGCATTAGCAATTTTGAGGATAATCAGAGGACTTTACAGAAGTAGTAAACCAGTAACTTTCAAGCCTTTGTAAACCCATCTGAAAAACAAAGGCACACATGAGCAGCACGCTGTTTGGTACTCTACTCAGTATTTGACATAGAAAGCTATGTTTGAATTTTTAAGAATATTTAGATTTCCTTTGAGAATTTGAAGGACCATTTTAGATGTGAGATTTCTTGAGCCAAATCTTAAAAAAAAAAAAAGGTAATGGACTGAAGAGCACAAACATCCTGCTTGTGTTGTGGTATATTGGATTTATCAAAAGTGTGAGACAGACTCATATGCTAGTTCATCTTTGAAGGGATTTCTGGAGGTTCTCCAGTCCACTCCCCTGCCCAGAGCAGGCCTAACCTTAGGTTGATGAACACCTGTCAAGTTTTGGTCATCTCCAAGGATGGACAACTTGTTCCACCACTCAATTACTGTCTCACATGGATGCTTTGTAAATATGCTTATTTACAGCATTCAGACTGTACTAGGTAGCAGTCATGGAGCACAGAAGTGCCAGCAAAACTTCTTGGTATAGTCAGCATATACACACATGTGAGATCCCTTTCTACCCTTGCTGGCACTCAGGCTGCCTCCTGTACCTTGAAGACGTTTCTCAGAGTGTTGCAGATACTTTGATGTAATTGGGAAGACTACTCCAGGGCACTGAACACAATTTTCAAGGTAATGCAGCTGAAATTTGATGCACAGTGTTCTCTGGTTCTGTGAAATTACAATACTTCTTTTCAGGAGCTTTCCTGTTTTTCAAGGTATCTGTGTCTTTAAGCCTCCTCCATAAACCTGTTTTATGCCACCCATGGGAAAGTTTTTTAGGATGAGTTCAGGTCTATATTGGAGAAGCCTTTCCTGGCATAATAATGACAGGGTGTGGGATTTCTTGTGACATTTTTATACTGGAAAAGTCCTAGTATATCTGTGTAATTATACCAGATAAATGGGCTTTCATCAGCATAATGTATTTCACTTGCTGAACTGGCATAAACCAGTCAGGAAAAGCAGAGCTTCATTTGACTGAAATGATCTAAATTGAGAAATCTTTTCCCCGTGTGAAGAGGGCACAAATACACTGTCTGTGGCAATGCAATTAGTGAACAGACTTTTCCATCCGACAGGTGGAGTTTTACCATCACTGATACTCAGATTCTCATGCTATGCTGTTCATTCATTGGAAATTAAATTAGTCCTGTTTAATATTGATAATGTCAGATGGGTGTATGCACAGATGAATGAATTATTCACCTTTTCCATCTTTAGGTAGTATGCAGGCTGGTGAGGTACCCAAAGTCATCAGGGCTGCTTCTGTCTTTATTTATATTGCTAAGATAATAAAGAAATGGGATTTTTTTGTTTTGTTTTTTGGGTTTGTATTTTGGGGGGGGGGGTTGGTTTTTTTTTTTTACCAAAAGGGGTTCGAGACCTCGCA
>JANHGN010006534.1:0-10153 GCA_024605025.1 Megaceryle maxima | reverse complement strand
CCTTTGGGGAGGGAGGGCAGTTAACAGAGAGCATCTGTTATAGGTCTAAGGGGCCACCCTGACCCTAAACCATGACACTCTAACGGAAGCGTGCTGGTCCTGTTGGCAATTTAAACTGGAATTGATAGACAGACAGGTTTCTCCTACATGTATTTATTGTGGCAGCTCCCCACTTTCTCCTTAAAGCATATGGAAATTTATAGAAATACATCCACCTTGACACAATCATTTAAATAAGAAATCTTAATACTCACCAAATATATAACATTGGAAATATATCAGGTTTAGTAAGTTTTTTGTCTTGTTAGTATCGAAGTGATTAAATGTATCATTGGCCAAAAAAATTCCATTAATATTTTGAAAGATAAATTAATTCTCTCATTCACTATCTAAAATAAGAGTGCTGTTGTTATTGCTTAAGTAACTCTGACTCCATGATCTTTGCTTAGGGGATATTGATTTAAGATTCTGAGAATCTGGAAATGAAAAATTTACAAAGTAAAACAATGCATTGAAAAATACTTATGATTAGCTTTTCTTTAGCTAACACAGAAATTAATATAAATACAAAAATAACATTGCTAACTTAATATTTGTATTGTGTATGATTATGTGCATGCTGCCCTTCTGAATGTATATGAATATAGGTATAATGACTATTGATAGAAAAATTGCGGAGATGTCTTTTTGCACTTGGACTGGAACTAAGTTCACATGCTGGGATGAATATGAGGCAAAATGGACTGTTTCATAAGAGCAAAAATTACCTGAAAAGTGCTAAAAATATATAGCATAGAGTTACAAAAGCAATAGGCCAAACTGGAGTATCTGTGGCCCTTAGAGGCTGTTATCTTGAGCTGGAGACTGGTTAGGTCATGTTTGTCTGCTTATTGCACATTAGGAGCTACCATGACTGGAATCCAGCAAAATAATCACCATTACTAATAATGACTATTTTATTGTTAATAGAAGTAAAGGATAATTCTGGAGGAACAGCAGTGTGACAAACAGTTGCTTCTTTTCTGTACCCCTCTGTAGAAAGTTTATTCTAATGATGACACCTTTGAGAGGGAGTCCATTCTTAGAGGGGCCTTACAAATCTTGGTCTCACAGGGAGACAAGGGTAAACCTGAGGGTGAGACAGAAATCCAGTTTTTATGGGTTACTCTAGAGGGCACTTAGAAACTCTTTGTTTCCTTAATAAAAAGAAAAGTCTCATTTGAACATATCACAAATACCTGAAACAATGTGTAGAAGGACTGATAAATTCTTCTGTGGAAAAATATAACCTGTTTGCTCTATTACAGATAATCTATGCAGTTGATTACCTGTATAATGTTTATTAACTGCATAAGTTATCTATGATATTGAAGGAAATCATAAGGATCAACTTTCAGTAAGCCTCCTTCATTTAAACTGCATTCAAAGGAATATATTTTTATATTTTCAAAGTTGGAAATCTGTTTCAAATAAATCCAAATAACATTGCTCATGCAAATTTTTCATCTCACTGAACTGATGAAGGGTTTCTGACTTTTAAGTGGTTATTTAAGAATGCATTATCTTGTTTTCATAATCTTTTTTCTCTTAAAAGAGTGGGTGTTATATGAGTCATTTCTTTGAGTTGCATAAACGAAAAGCTTATGTGTGACAGCTGGCCAAATTAACTTTTAAATTAATATAAATATTCTAACATAAATAGCTACTTTTCTTAGTACTCAGTGTAGCACTTTGCTATACTGTACATAATATGCATTCAGAAAATACTACCTGGCATGTGTTAAGATATGCCTTTGCACCTGTGATATGAAAAGAGAGAT
This sequence comes from Megaceryle maxima, assembly GCA_024605025.1. Classification (NCBI taxonomy): domain Eukaryota; kingdom Metazoa; phylum Chordata; class Aves; order Coraciiformes; family Cerylidae; genus Megaceryle; species Megaceryle maxima. The sequence continues at coordinate 8,333 of JANHGN010006534.1, read as the reverse complement.
GCTGTCTCAAACATTTAAATAAACAAGGTTTTCATCCAAGAAACAGAAGACAAAATATACAACCAACCTTGGTAGAAAATCTTGAATGGTCAAAGCTTGCTTTGAGATGAAAGCATTCAAAAAAATGTTCCCAGCAGAAAATGTTTCCAGTAAAAAAAAAAAAAAAAAAAAGCATCTTTTGAATATATTTAAATGGAAAATTGGTGCCATGAAAGAAAGTGTCATGGCCCTGTGGCCCACCTCCCTGCAGCTCCTACACCTGGCCCAGAAGCCTCTGTCACCCCAGGGCCATCAACCCCTTTCCCAGTGATGCTGTAACAGGGCTGGTCTCCAACTCCCTGCAGCCTGGATCTCTGAAGCCATGGGTCCTGCTAAGCCAGGACCACTCACATGCCCATATCCCAACCTGGCTTCAACCCATCCCCAGGGAGATGCCCAATGCCCGGGGCTCGGGCTGTCTCGGTGACCCCAGATGCCCTACTCTCTAAGTTTATGCACTTGGAAATGTCTTCCAAGATAATTTGCTCCATAACTTTCCCAGGAACTGACCTGGTGCCAACTGTCCTGTAGTTGTCTGAGTTGTCCTTTGTACACTTCTGAAGATGCCTTTTTCTGATCACTGGGGAACTCCTCTGACTATCATGGCTTTTCAAAGGTGATAGAGCCTGGTTCTGCAATACAGCTGGCCAGTTCAATCAGCATGCTGTCTGGACCTGTGGATTTCTTTACATCCCGTGTGATTAAGTAGTCCAAAACTCTATCATCTTTTAATATTGGGAGTACTTTTCTCCCTCAAACTCAGTCACCACAGAGAGCTGAAGATGTCTGAGGAAATACCTACTCAGTAAAGATTGAGGCAAAGAAGGTACTTCTTGGTGTTTTCCATATTCTTTTTCAACCCCCCATTCAGTAGCTGGCCACATTTTCTCTGATCTTCATTTTGCTAATGAGATGTCTATAGAAGAACCTTTTACCTCTTATATTTCTCACCAGCTTCAAATTCAGCTGAGCTTTGGCTTTTTGCTGCATGCCTGGGCAATGCTTTTGCAATCCCTGTGGGTTACCTGGCCCCACTTCCACCTTCTGCACATTTCCTCATTGTACTTAGGCCAGTGACATGCTCTCCTTTTAAGCAAGCTGGCTCCAAGTCACACCTGCTAGATTGCCTGCTTAAACATATTCAGGATTTTCAGAAAAAAACCTCTAAACTTGTTATACACTCCAAGCATCTTGGTTATAAAATGTAGAAGTACTATCAATATCTATTTTGAATAGCTACGATGTTCATGAGTCAAGAATATATCTCCTTTGATATCTAGATTTGTCAATAAAAAATAATAATAAAAATCTATATCTATCTAACATTGGTCTTCTTCATAGATTTCTTCTAATTATTTCTTACAAACAAGTGTCTAAGATTCGTTCTTGCTTCCCTTCTGTACAGGTGTATGGATAAAGTAACACGTGAGCCTGTATATTTATCGTGTGAGTAAAAGAACATGGTAAGTCATCCAATAAGTAATATTCCTATGTAGTAGTCATCTTAACTATTTGATTGACTATTTTATTGACTATTTTATTAACTATTTTATTGACTAAATCCACCTTGCTTAATTATCTTTATTAATCATCTATTTAATTTTATTCTAATACAGCTTTTATTCTGACACATCTTATATTCTAATAAACCTAATGCATCTTAATGTATCTAATAAGTTCTAATATGTCTTAGTACAGATACAACAGTTGTACTCATAAAAATCCATTGAATCACGGATTGTTAGAATCATGCATATTTTTATGTTTCATTACAACCAATGTAACTCATACACAAATTACCTCCTCTCTTTTACTGCTTTTACTGCCACATAATCTGGGAAAAAAAAAATCCTGAAGAAAGTTGCACCCAAAAAAAATGGAAATTGAAAAAAAAAAAATTACTTAAAAGTTTTGGAAAAATCCTGAAAAACCAAATCATACAAATCATGAGAAAACACAATTATCTTTCAGCACTGTTTTTGTCGGTCTTTATGGCATGAAATATATTTACCTCATGAACTGTAAAACCATGTGTTCTGCCTTCCATTATCTCCTCACATCTCACAGACTGAGCAGGAGGAGGATCTGTCACTGGGCAAGCTACCCAGGTAGTGTTTAGGCAAGGACAGCAACTGAGAGGATTAATTGTTCATACATGATGTGCAGTGACTCAGTGCCTATTGTTGGAGGAACTCTGCCTTTGAGATGAGAGAACAGAGAAATCTGTCTGATTTCTGAGTGTTATCCCTGTGCCCATGGCACGTAGCTTCGTCATTATGGTCAAACTTGCATTATGCTTTTGGTTCTGTTGTGTCACATTGGCCCCTAATCTCGACAGTCCTGGCGGAATAAAGAAGGGTATTTGCCCTACCTCCCTGTTCCAAGATCGACGCCAATTTATTCATGTGTCATATGTAATTTCTTTAAAAGGTACTTATGATATGTAGGTTGCAAAACATTACAAAACCCAGATACTTTCACAACATAAACTTGTAGCTGCAAGTCAGCTCAATGTGTGAGACAGAAGACATATGAATGAAAGACTCAGCCTTCTGAGTCCCCTCTTGCTTACATCAAGGGAGTGTCATCCACAGTCAGCCTAAAGATGCCTCATTTGGATTCCCATTGCAGGTCTGGAGGCATCCACATAATCTGTTTAGTGGATCAGCACTAAACAGTGTTTAGTGTTTAATGAATATTAGTAGATCCAGTCTTTCACCCCTGGATGTGCTTTTATAAATAGCAAAGATGTGTAAAATGCAATGACAGAAGTGAGCTATCATTAGTTGTATTAATGGATGACTTGTTAAAGTGGAAATGTTAAAAATGCATAAAGAAAACATATGTGTTTGTGAGCTGCAGTGGGTATCTGAGACACATCAATATGGACAAGATTTTTCATATGCACTCAATAAATTTATGAAGAAATTATCTCTGGAGTGTTAGTTATGGGTTTGCTATGTATTTATGATTACAGCTGAATCACTCTGAAATGTATTCACATATTTTCCAGATCGTACAACAGAAAGTAATGTATATTAGGATAAACACTGATAAGCAGACAAAATTGTTGAAGCCACAAATAGCATAGGCTATGTTTACTCACATCTTTCTCTACTAGTTCATAGTGATGCATCCCAGATCTTGTCACCACTGTGCTCCCAGCTGGGGTAAACAAGCCCAAACTGCGGATTATCTTGGAGGAATCAAGGACTTGAAGATTCAATGTTGAAAATATTTTCCAAAAATCATGATTTTGGAGCAGAGGATAAATCTGTATTCATGTTATGAAATCTCAGAAACAATATGCATACATATATGCTCCAGGAGAAAGCTGGATTTCTTGAGAACGCATGAAGTAAAACTAAGGTAGATTTCTAGCCAGTCTCATCCTTGCAGGATTAATACTCTATTTCTTCTTCCAAGTATTGGAGGAGAATAAATTGCTGACAGCAGAGAAAATTACTAAGCTCTTGAGCCCTTTATTAGTATCTTCACAGGAGTTGACCTGCAGAGTTTATGCTGGTGGAGTTCATTACAAGTTGACAATGGGACTTTGGCACCTTGTCTGTGTCACCTGGGAAAGACCTGCTGAAGATGGGGAGCAGCTGCTGGAGTGGCACACAGAGCCTAAACGCCTGGAGTCTCAACATGCACCAGCACATGCTGGGCATTTGGTTCTGCTGCTACTTTGGGGCTGGAACAAGCCTTGCTTCCTAAAGTTGGCACCTGATTTCCATCCTGGACTCAGTGGTTCTCCACATTGCTCAGAGTGCTTGACATGTCCAGGGAATGCTGCTGCTGCTGTGTGTCTGCAAGACCAGAAATGTGTATGAACAGTAAAGCTGCTGATCCCAGAAAGTGCCAGAATAATGATGTGCACAATTAGCTCATCTGGTTAAAAGAACAGTGATGGTGTGAAGCATCTTGGCTGGGACAGTGCCACACCCTGTGGCAGTAGGACCAATGGCCAAGTTTACTTTGCAGACTGAGTTGCACAGTGGCTAAATGTCCCATGTAACATAATCTTGTTCTCATACTCATCAAGTACTCATCAGGAAATACATCCATAAAATTAAACTCTTTGGGACACAAGCCAATTATTTAACAAAAGAAGATAATAAGAATAATCCCTGGCTACTGGGTGTTAGGGTGATGCATAGAGCTGTTAAAATTCTGCTGCAGTTTCAGTGCGTGCCACTTGCTAACATTGTCTGAGGTATAGAGGAGTAGGAACCAGAGTCTGAACCCAATGCTGGGTGCAAACAGCAGTAGTTCCTAGAATTCAAGCTGTATAAGGAAGATAGGCACTCAAATATGTTCAAAGTCTATTGAAAGATTTTTTTTTTTTTATTAGGATGCCTTGAATTCCTAGTAGCACCACCTTCTTTATATTGTCTGTCTGTACACATTATTCTTAAGGGTCCATTTTCCCTACTCAGATTCTCTTTTGCAGGAGAGTTCCACTGACTTGGAGCTTTCAAACCAATTTGTCATCTTTCTCAATTCTGATACTAACAATGTGTAAGTCCTGTGCAAATAAAAATATTTCATTGTAGAAACAGAGAAGATAGGAAGTTGCTGATATGGTTCCATCATTTTGAATAATTATTGCTTATGGTCTGTCCTACTGGACAAGTCCCTCTTTAAAGTGTTCATATGCTTATACTAACCTCTGATGGTCCTTGTGCTTACCTCATGCTTGTGGTCATCATTTCCATCTATGTCACACTTCTACAGATCACCGAGTTTTGACTTGGCTGTTCAAATGTGGCTAAGAATGATAAACAACATGTGGTAGTCTCAGAAATATATCTAAATACTCCTTGGTGCCTGAGGAGAGTAGAGAGAGCTTAGAGAGCTCTAGGTTGCCCCAGAAATTCTACGTAAGTCTTCCAGTGGTCTATGAAAGTCTTCATGACAAATGCAGCTATTCTTTTGATGGATGTTACATGCATTCTGTTAAAAGAAGCTGAATACATTATTTCCAAGAAAAAAAGAGGAACTGTTTGCATCTTTGATAATCAGAATGCATCTTTTAAGATGCCCACACACCCTCTGCTGCACTGGCAAACCACTCATTGGACATGGGCAGTCTGTACAAGAACAGTAGATAACTATTTGCCTTATATTATTAGTAAAAAACATTTTCTGATCATTTATTTCCTCAGATGAGCTGCCCATGAAAGCAGGAGGATGGTTGTGGATGATGTAGGGTGAGGGGTATTTATAGCTTTGGGAGAGGAGAGTAGAAATGTTAATAGCCTCACCTTAGGTCAGCTTATGGCACTGTAGTACAACACTGAATAGGCAAAAATATTACCTAAAATTATTTTCAACTATTCTTAAACTTTATTAACTTTCATACAGACAGTTTCTCTTAAATATCAGCTGGCTTCTTTCTTTTTTTTCCCATCTATAAAAATGATTCTGAGATGTTAATACAGTGAAACCAAACATGCTGAGGGGAGCATTAATGGGCTCATAAATACAAGAAAAAAATCCTCCTCTCTTAAAAGCTTCAGGCTGTTCTAGTGGTAGTGAAGAAGTGGTTTGGGGTTTAGTTTGTTGTTTTTACAAGGCAGACTACAACATTAAAATAAGAAGATCCATCAGGGCACATGTGTTGTAATGTATCTCTGGGGTTTAAAGCATGTGAACAAGTAAAGCAGTTTCTTGACCTAACAGTGTTCTTTCAATTTTATACCAATTTTGATTTATAAGAACCAGCTGTTTTGCCTTCAAGGCACTGCTAGAAACTAGTAAGACATTTAGTAAAGCTTGAAATGACTACATGAAACAAAAAGACATAAAGGATCACAGTTTTGGGTCTGAAACCCGAAGGGGTTTTAGATGCCTTAAAGCAAAACTCAGTCAACAATACCTTCTGAAGCCCCACTTTACTTCAGTGTTTTCTGCCCAAAAGATGATTTATTCTACTAGAATCCATGGGTACCTAAATTTCTCTCCTAAAGACCTTCATACAACCTCCTGTGCTCCTCCACACTTAAAACTCAGTAAGACTTAGAAAACGGGCTATCTTCTATCTGTCTTAATACATTACTCATCTGAAAGTCATTCTCAAAGCAGTGTTAGTGGTTCTTTTCCTAAATCTTAATATTTGTGCTGCCTAACCTAGATGGCTTCTTTCTTAGTTTGCTGGGTTCTTTCATTCCTGTTTTTAGGATCTACCTAAGACCTACAGGCTGGAAGTGGAGCTAATGCAGAATTTGGAGACCTGAATTCAAGGTTATACCCACTGATCTTTTTATTTCTCCAGAAGTCTTTGAACATGTCTGTTCTCACCAGAACAGTTCCTGAAGCACCTATCATTGCTACTTTTTGTGGATGTCGTGGTTTGGGGTCAGGGCAACCCGCTAATCCTATAACAGATGCTTTCTCTTACCCCCCCGCCCCCTCCCCGAAGTGGAACATAAAGGGAATAAGACAGACTTAGCCATTAGAAAAGGAAACTAGAACAGCTTTAATGAAAAACAAACAAACAAAAAAAAAGAAATATATGGAAATATATATACAAAACCAGTACCAAACCCAACCCTACCTGATGGCAATTATGTCACTGTCACCACTGATGCTGTGGAGCAGGCCCTGGGAAAGTCCCAGACTGGGCTCAGAGGCAGATAGGAGCCATGTTAAGAAGCTGGATTCTGGTATATGGATATCAGAATTAGGAACAGAAATATCATCAGGAATCAAATCGTCCTTTAAATGTTCTTGGAATGCGGTACAAGGCACTGGGATCAGGTGGACAATACCTGTTGTCTAACCATGCTGTAGACTTTCCCCAAGGCTTTAACAAGCCTTTTCTTGCCCCAGAATCCAAGCTATTTCATTTCAGCTTTCAAAGCCAAATACAGTTTCTCATGTATTTATGAGACTTTGCAGTGCTTTGTTTAGGTCTCAGCTACAGGCAGATTAGCAATTCTAATGCTACAAGGACAAAATCATGTATGCGGGTAGGGAAGGTTAAAATTAGATGGGTTGTTAGTTGTCACATGCTGTTGTAGATTGCATCGGTTCCATCTATGTTTTACTATAAAAAGATTAATCACAGCCAATGAAAGGGAAATAAAGAAACTTTAATACATTGGAAAGGAAAAAGAAAAATAACTGTGTACCATTAACAGCCCAAGCCTTACCTTCAAGCACTTTCTTTTTTAATCTTTCTACTGGCATTTTGTCCACTTCATAAATAAAGTTATAGCATGTCTTTAGGGAAAGAAACTAGTTTACAAGATTCCAGCATTTAATTATATGCCTAAAAAGAAAGTGATTATCGTAGAGCAAAATGCTTCCATGGAAAGGATAAATGGTTAAAAACAATGCACACAATTATGCACAAAAACCTATGTTTGAATCACAGATTCTATTAATAAAAGAGATGTGTACAATAAGACCAAACTGTTATGACATAGGATTACTTTAAACAGATACAGTACATCTTTCACAGCAACTGTAGCTTATACCACTCAGGAGAAGTGGCCTTTTCAGTAAAGATGATGACTCCATCTTTCTCTGTTGCCCCTTATATAGCTGATGAGTGAAATGGCAGTGAAAGAATCCTGAACAAATCCATGATTTGTTCATGCCAGCCCCAGGTTTGCTCAGAGCATTGGGAAGGATTGGGGCAGAATCTCTTCTTGACAAAATTCTGGCTGCTTGTTAAGGTTGACTTAGTTAGAAAATAATTCTCAAACAAAAGGGAAGTTTGTTCACATTCCCATCCTATATATATATGTATATAAAAGCAAAGAGAAAAGTGGTTTGAAATTATATTGTCCTCTAATTTTCTGCCTTTCCCAGATTAAAAATACTGGTGCTATACTGTATCTCTTGGAAAAAATGGATTTTATTAGTGTTTGATTAACACACACACACAAAAGAAGAATTTATGTGATTTATTAGCTCCTATTTCAGAAACCAGGTGTTAAAATATCTTTGTTAGTTAGTGATAAGATTTTTTTTTTAATATCATCATCAATTTTCACTTCAGCAGAAAAAGTGTTGAGTCAAATGTTTTAATGAAGAATTCAATTGCCAAAAAAATGAGGTTTGGACAAAAGAAAAAGTGTTTTCTAATGCAAAAAATGAATAGTTAATTTCAGAAATACAGAAACACTTCACATAAACATTTTTAAATTATTACTCTTTGTTTCAAAAAAAATTCTTTAAGAATGTATCAAAATTTACCTACAAAAAATAATTAGCATTGGGAAATGATCCACAACTAAAAGTATAATTTCATATTTAGTCAAAGAATAATTTTGAAATGA
>JANHGN010006527.1:1957-12266 GCA_024605025.1 Megaceryle maxima | reverse complement strand
TGCGCTGCTGGGCCCCCTGCTCTGGGTGACCCTGCTGGCTGGAGCAGGGGGGTGGCACCAGAGCATCTCCAGAGGACCCTGCCAACCCCCACCAGTCTGTGTGATTCTGTGTGACAGACCCTCCTGACAAGCTGGAAAAAAAGGACGGTAAAGTCCCAAGGGGATGGATTGGACAGGGAGGGGAGGGCTGGGAGCAGGACTTGCTCCAAGATTAGGGGTCCAACTTATTTTGGCCATAGCTTTTTCTCCTCGGTGCTCTAGGATGGTTGAGTTGAGCCAGCTGGTGAGCGATGGCTTTGGATGCATCTTCCCAGTTCTGCCTGGGCCTTCCCTTTGGGGAGGGTTTTTGGAAAGGAGCTGTCTGGGCTCAGGGTCCACCAGGGACCTGTTGGCTCCCCCCAAACACAGCCCACCTATCCAGCTCCTAAATCCCCTCCAGTGCCCTCAGCTTCTCACCTCCACCAATGCCCCCAGGTCCATCCCCAGCTTTCAGCTTTCCCAGCTTGATTTCACTCCCTGGGGCTGGTGAGCAGCTCAGAGCCTGATGAGCTCACCACAGTCAGCACCCAGCACTTGGACGCTGCAGCCTTGGATTTCAATATCAAAGTTTCCCAAGGAAGGAAATGAAACCCCAGGCACAACACATTTCATCTGCTGGAGGCACTAATCCTGTGTGAATGCCTGGCTGAGGGATGCAGGGCTCTGGTGCTCAGCTTCCCGACAGGACCGCTCCAATCCCTCCGACATGGGGACGTGGGCTGCCTTTTCCCCTCTGCATCCTAAACCCCAGCAGTTTTGCAGGATATAGGTGATCCCAATGAGAAGACAATATGGAATGCTCAGCATTCCCAGTGCTCCCAGCATGGGGACACTGGGATCCCCCTGCAAAACCCCACAGCACCACGAGGCACAGCTCTGGATGGTTTTTCTTGGTGCATATGGAGATGGGTGGGTCGTGGTGCAGCATCATCCCCCTGTTTTCCTCTCGGGACTGTCCCCACTGTGTGCAAACAAAAAACCACTCCCAGTTAATGAGATCTAGGGTGGTGGGGGCTGGATCCCACCCAGAAGGGACTGGGGGCCTTTCAGGAGCCCAAAGGGCAGATGATGCCCAGCCCATGAATCACTGCTGGCCACTAAGCCAGTGGGAGTATGGATGTTCCACTGCGTGAATAGCCTCATGCAGTGCAGCCAATGGGCAGCTGGCTCTTTGCATATGTGATGAAGCGATAATTAACAGCTCCCTCCCACCCCAAGCCCTTAAATGGGAGATAAAAGGGCTGTGGGGAGCACAGGGGTTTGTTGGTTTTTTTTGTGGGCTAAGACAAGGACCTGAAAGGCTACAGACCTTGCAATGGTGGAAACCTCCAAAGCCACCCCCAGCATGGCAGGGGCTGGTGGCCTTGGCTACCAGCATGGTGCTGGTCCCCTGATGGGATGTCCTGGTCTGGGGAGAGAGATCCCATACTGAGAAGAGTCGGGGGTGCCCAGATTTACAGCCGGTGATTTTTATGCTGGCTCCTGCTGGTTGGCATCAGGTTGGCATAGGTGACTTGGTGGCATGGGGAAGGGGTTTGGGCTGGGGGGGGAAACAGCCAGGAGGGCAACACTGGGAAGAGCGAGGAAGGAGTTAGGAGGTGCAGATAGTCCAGAAGGAGCTACCTGGGGAGAGGGAGGATAATTATAGCCCAGAGCAGAGCTCTGCAGCCCCAGATGCACACCCCCTTCTCAAGCTTGAGCACTTGAACGGAAGCATCTTTAAAAAGCTGTGTGGATCCCCAGCTAAGGGGACTTGGCAAGGAAAATCCATCTCTCCCAGCTCCTGGCTGTGGAAAGCACCTGTGGCTGCTCTGAGCAGCTTCTTCTCCTGCTCCTTCCTTAGCGTGACTCTGCTGGAGCTGGCTGCTGGACGTCCCTGACTTCAGTGGGTGGTTTGGTGATGGAGCCCTGGCTGGTCCCATCCTTACCACAGATGCAGAGCTGAGCTGGGGAAAACAGCAAAACCCAGCTCCTTTCTTCCCCCCCAGCCTCGACCCCCATTACACCCATTACACCCGGGCTGCTCCGGGGCTGGGTCCCCTGCAGTCCAGGCTGGTGCTAGGGATGCAGTCCCATCACTGGCAGCTCTTGCAGCAAAGCTGAGGCAGTGGAGCTGCAGCCAGCCCAAGCAATTAAAGCACCAGCAGCAGATGGTCGGTGCAGTCTGTCTCCTGCCGCCGCCTCCTCGCTCTTCCCTTTCCTCATCCTCTCTCTCGACTTCTCTTATTCTTGTTTTTGCCAATTTATCCCCCCCTTCCTCCCTCTGAGGCCTTTCCAAACCCTTCCCCTGCACCCCCAGCCCCTATTTCCCCCCTGAATGGAGATGCACAGTACACACCCAAAGCCTCAGCTGCTGAGCTCAGGTGTTTAGGTGAGGAGAAGCCTTCATAGGTGGGGAAACAGGCATGAGGAGGACTGGGACCTGCTGGTTCCATCCAATCTTCCCCACCCCCAGCTGCAGAGCGACAGCACCGTGTGTATTTTTGCCCTTGGCTCTAGCTTTGAGCATCCTCTTGAAGGGGCTGTAAATTCAAGGTAACAAAGAGGAGGGCAGGTTAAAATACCCATCTGATCACTCTGGTTGAATGGCTCCTATTTTATCCAGGCTCCCACATCTCTCAATTGATTTGCAGCCCCCTCCCAGCTCCTGGGCTGTGCTCAGCACTCCCCCGCTCCTCCCAGGGATTAAATTCTCAGGTGGGGCAAGCCCAAACCATGGCTCAAAAGGCCACAGACTTCACAATCCCAGCTCCCAAACACGAACATCCCCCCTCATGTCCTTCCCTGCTTCCCGGGGGACCCCTGCACGGCCACATTCCTCCACGGTCCCTTTCTCAGCGGCGGTGGCCGTGTCATGGAGCCAAGGTCAAGCCCTGCAGCGGGGAAGCGATGGGCTTTATCCTTCCCTTAGAAAGAGGCATTGTTGGGTTTTCTTTTTTTTTGAGGGGGGGTGTGTGTGATTTCTCTGTTTGTTTGTCTCTTCACCTCCTCCGGGCTCTCTTTGGCGTTGCCAGTTTTGTTGGGTGTCCAAACCCCCTCTCGGGTGGCAGCGGTTAAAGCCTGACCCAGACAATGGAACTCGCTGCTGTCCTGGCAGAGGCTCCGTGTGCCGACAGCTGGGGGGATACTGGGGTGGGGTGGACAGGATCGGGGACTGACGGGTGGTTGGTGCCTGGATGGTTTCCCACATGAAGGCTGAGCTGGGTGGGTGTTTTCACTGGAAGATGCCCTGAGAGGTCTCTGAATGGCTGGTTTTTGAGGTGCTCTCGGGAGGGGGGGAAGGGGGGATGCCCAGAGGGATCCCAGCTGGGATCCCACTGTGCTGTGGCTGAAAGTCCTGTTCCCTGAGGCCTGAATAAAACCCTTCCTTGGTTCCATCAAGTGCTGCTTGATCTCAGCTCTGTCTCTGGCTTTGCTTGGCTGGTGCCTCAGGGGAAGGGATGGGACAGAGCAGAGGACCCCTTGCTTTGCAGCCAGCACTGAAAGCAAGCTCTGGGCGCTGAGGAAAAGGAGGAGAAACCAGAAACATGGGAGGATTGAACAGGTACAAAGCCAGACCTCAAACCACAGCCAGCCCTGCTCCAGTGGGGGGTACCACCCATCCCACTGTGTGGCCAGCACATCTCCCCTTGGTAGAGCCACCTCCTGTTGTCACCCCTGCCCAGCTAAGGGGACTTGGCGAGGAAAATCCATCTGTCCCAGCTCCTTGCAAAGCTGCAGCAACTGCTGCCTTGGCTGAAAAATCCCTTTCTCCCAACATCTTGCAAAGCTGTAGCAAACCCTGCTTCGGTGCTGGGTGCTCAAAGTGTCCCTGGTGGGAGGGGGACATGGCAGTGTGGCCACACTGGGCCCACACAGCTCAGCTCAGGAGACACTGCCCAGGCAGAAATTCTCCTCAAAAGCTCTCCTGAGCCCAATTCCTTCTCCTAGCCCAGTTGCACTGGGGCTGGCTGCTGAATGGGAGAGGAGAAGAAGAATCAGCCCCAAGAGGCTAATGGAGGGTGGGGAGATGACTTTGTTCGTGCCAGCCTGGGTCTTCCCAATGGGAGAGGGCTCCAGAGGGGCTGAGCACCAGCAGCTTCTTCACGAAGGCAGGGGAGAGGCAGCCCCGTGGGCGGCTGCCTCGGTGGCTGGATGGGAGCTCAGCGGGGAGGCCGAGGGATGACATCCAGGCTCTCCTCTCCAGCAGCGATTCCCATACCTTGGGGCTTGCTCTGTCCTTAAAGCGCAGCGAAACCTCCGCGTGCCGGCAGCTTGGAGGGTTGGGGGGCACAAGGGAGGGTGGCCTGTGCCAACCCGCTTGTCTTCACGTGGATGATCGTTTCCAGCTGAACTGCTGGGATGTGATTTTTATTTTTCTATTTTATTTTTTTTTAATCAGCTGCTTTAGTCCTCCAAGTGACCTCTCCCAGCTCTGAGACTTCCTGCGCTGTCCTGCTCCACCAGTACAGCTCCAGTGGGGGCTGAGCTGCACCCAGAGACATCCCTCTGGTAGGTGAGACACAGGAGAGCCTGTGGAAATGCCCATCTGAGTGGTGGCCATGGAATTGGAAGAGAAAAACCCATCTGTGCACAGGCTCTGGAGTAAGGAAACATCCTCCCTCAGCCAGGTGTTTTGTTTTTTCTCAGGTCAGAGGTGCCCAGGGGACCTTCAAGGGCGGCTTTGGGCTGTGTACAGGGCAGTAGGTATCCCCCCACCATCTCCATGGGCAGCCTGATGCCAAGGACATGGGGACACTCGTGAGCCTGGTGTTGGCACCAACATCCAGGGGAATGTGCCAAGATGAAGCTGCAGGTAAAAAATCCTTTGAGGAGGAATAAAACCAGCTCAGATCTTTGCCTTTTGCTGTTCTCCACCACTCATGGGTCAGCCCAGACAGCTTGCTGGGAGGTGAAGTGAGGTTCAGGTGAAGTCTCCAGGGACAGACAGCTGCTGCTTCTGGTCCGAGACACGCGAGCAAAGAGCTCAGTGTGCGTTTGTGCTGCAGCGCTGCAAAAACCTCCCCAGCCCCAGAACAAGCGCAGCGGCCGCGCTGCTCCACCCCTGCCCCAGTCCTTCCCCCAGCTATGGCCCTATCCTGCTCCTGGAGGTGCTCAGGCCTCGGAGGTGAGGGATTCAGAGCCTTGCTCCTGGTCTGGGGCAGGATGCAGCAATTCATTCGGAGCTGGGGCTAATCCAGGAGAACAGCTGGGATGGAGGGGCTGGGATGGGGTCTGGTTCCCATTTGGACACAGACCCACTCAGGCCCGATGGGGTTTGTCAGGGTGGTTGGTTGGTGTATGGGAAGGATTTTTCACTTGCACCCAGTTCCAAAAGGAAAGAGGAAGAGGGAGCAGGATGAACCCAGCACCCCGCTCCACCTCCTAGCACCTTGCATCCCACATCTGCCGTGCTGAGGGACTGCTCCTGCCCCAGTCTGAATGCCAGGTCAGCTGGGCATCTCACAGCCTGGGGGTTTTCCACGCTTCCCTTGTTCTGCCAAGAAGGATTATTAAATATCACCTTGTTCAGCTGCCTGGGGGGTGACCCGGCTGTGGGGACGTGATACCACAGGGGATGGGGGAAATAGGGGCTGGGGGAGCCCAGTGCCTGACTGGGGTGGAAGCTGAAGGGAGATCTGGGCACTGTTTTGCCTGGAAACATAGAGAAAGCAGCATCCCAGGGAAGAAGGTGTGACGTCAACAGCTTTAAATATACCCAGGGCAAAATCACATGGCAGCTGGTGAAACAGGAGCTGACGGGCTCCACGCACCGAGTCCCGTGGGAGCCCCAGGGATCCGGTGGGAAGCATCCTCCAGCCGAAGCCATCAGCTTTGCTCTCTCCACTCCCTTATTCCAGCCCTTCCTGGCCTTTGCCATGACCCAGTAGCTGCGTTTCCAAGGCTGGGGACAGCAGGGAGGGGTGGCCTGTAGCGTGGGGACTGCAGGTGGCCGGTTGGCTCCCATCTGCTCCCCACCAGCTGGGCTGCATGGCCCTGGGGCGGTTTCTGGGTGACTTCTGTTGAAAGCAGCTACTGGTGGGGACTGGCTGGATGGCATTTGGCTGCTTCTCGTTAGCTGGGGAGAGAATGATGCCGGGTGCCAAGTTGTCGGGGGTTATCTCCCTGGGGAGGGCGGGAGTTGTGGTGAAGGGTGATGAGCAGCTCCTTGGGGTTGGTTTAAGAGCCCAGGATGTGTTGGGGTTTTTCTCTCCAGGGAGATGCTGGTTGGCACGAAAATCCTCTGGGCTTGGCACTTTGAGCCCTGTTGATTCCACCAGGCAGGGTGGGTGATGAATACAAACATTGGCCAGCATCGCGTGCTGGTCTGGGAAGCATCAGACCAGGCCGTAGCAAGCTCCCTCCCCACCGGGCTGTGTCCTCCCTTTGGGACTCAGGCAGGGGACACGTGTCCCCTCTCAAAGAAGCTGGCCCAAAGGCAGGCTGAGATCTCTCGTTTTTTTTCCTCCAGGACTAAACGGCGCAGCCGGCACTGGCCATGTGAGCAGATCTGAGGCTGAGCAGCCCTTTGAAGGGTTTTTGTTTTCCTTTCCAAGGACAAAAAGTCCAAGGACCCTGTGGCTCCCCAGAGTGGGTCCAGGAGCTGAGAATATCCCAGAGCCTTGACTAAGGCCTCTGTGCTGGGCAGGGAGGGCTGGATCCAGCAGCAAGGGAGGGATTTTGGGGTTTATCCCAACGGGAGATGGAGGTGGCTGAGCCGGGGAGCACAGGCAGTGAGGGGCAGGAGTGGAGATCTGGGTGAGGGTAAAGCAGTATCAGTCAAGCTTCAGGAAAAAACAACTTTGAGTTCACTCAAAACCACTCCAGAAAGACCCATCCAGGCCACCAAAACCACCTGGGAATGAAGCCTGCTCCACCCCAGCAGCCTGAGCCAGCGTGGTGCCAGCCCAGCTCACGGATTCGCCCCGTTGCACAACGCGGAGACTCGGCCACCGAGGCTCCGATGGCAGCTTGGCTTGGGAAGCAAATTAAGACCAGAACTCAGGAGCAGCAGCTCTTTAAAGCGTGGTTGTCCCGCTGCTAGGAGCCCTTGCCCAGGGGCGAGGGGACATGGTTCTCATTCCTACGCCTGTGCTGGGGTTTATTATTTTCTCTTCTATTGTGCAGAGTCCCCTTTATTCCCTGCATGCCTGTCCCCTGGGGCTGAACCAAGCAGTGTGGGTTTCTTCTTGCGCTCAGACACTGCTCATTGCCTCCTCCCAGCCACCCTTTAGGTTTTTTTTTAACACAGTCTCCAGGCCAAAAATAGATGGTCCCTGCTCCTTGAAGCCCTGGAGAAAAGCAGCCAACAGGTGAGTGCGCACAGGGGCACCTGGGCTGGTTTCAGGAAGATCATAAATAAATGGTTGCTGTTTCTTTTAAAGGTCATTTCTCTGTATTTCCTCATGTTTCCAGCTGGGACTGTCTGGCATTTGTCTCTTTCTTGGGAACACGGTGCCCTGTGTGGTTGTCTTCCCACTCTTGGGTGACTTGGTAGGTTTGGAAGCCCTTGGAAGCGCCACCACATCTGTGTGGGCTTGATGGCCACTGGTCCAAGGTGCCCCCTTGTGATGATAAGGATGGGACAAGGCAAATCCAAGGGGAAAATCCTGGTCAGGATCCTGGCTGTGCCATCACCTCACCTGTAGCTCTGGCCACATCCCTTCACCCATGGAATGGGGGTGGAGGGGGGAGAGAGCTGGGATCCCTGGGTGGAAAGCGCTTCGTAAGAGCCACAAATTCCTCTGCTCTGAGTCAAGCTGGGCTCTCCTTTCCCAGGCTCTGCTCCTTTCCCTCTGCATTAGTGGCTCCCGGCCCCGAACGAGCCACGACAGGCCCTGGCTTTGCAGGCAAACACATATTTAGCAACCGGAGGGTATTATCCCCTTCCATTACTTTCACTTGAATGTAGGTCGGCTTGACAGCTTAGGTGGAAAAATCATTTTCCGAGCGCACCGACAGCTCGGCGCTCGCTGGTCTGTTAATCCCTCCCTGTTCGCACCCTGCTCTGGGGAGGGAAGAGCTGGGTTTAGGAGCCGTTTCACTGGTGGAGGAGGCACTATGGTCAATTATTAAGGCAGCTGACTGCTCCCAAGGGTGTGAGGCACCAGGGTGGTCCCCGGGGTTTAGGGGAGAGACGAGGCAGTAAATGCACCTCCCCGTGCTGGCAGCACCCTTGTGATGCTCCAAACTGCTGGAGCCTGTCCAAGAAGGGATGTATTCATCCCTGTGCTCCCCGCAGATGTCTGTCCATCCCTGCTCTCTGTCCATCCAGGCTTGTCTGTCTGTCCCTTCCCATAGCTCTGCCCAGGTGCCCCTGCCCAGCTGTGTTTGGAAATGCAGGTTCTGCCACATCCCTCCCGGGAAGGACCGTTCCATCCTCACCCGCTCCCCCTAAACCTCCCTGCTGTATTTTTCCTCCCCACTGTATTTTTCCTCCCTGAATTGCAACTTCCATCCTTTCAAAAGCCTCATCAGTGCTGCCTCCCCCATGCCGGGCCCCCTCCCTTGGACCAGTCCTATGAATGAATGGTTGGTGGCCCTGTGATGCCATTTCCATGGTGACAGATGGCAGCCGAAAATGCGGGGATCAGGGTCACATGAGAGCAGCAGTAAATTCAGGCAGTTATTTATAGGCTGCTGCTCCAGCGTTTATGGAAATGCGTCTGTCTTCGGCCGTGGAATCAGCCCTTCGCCGCTCTCCGGGGCACTGCTCTTCCAGGAGAGACATTACTCATGCTCTGCTTTAATCCAGACTGTTCCTGCTGCTCACGCTGGTGTTGGAAAAGTACCGGGCTCGCTGGGTATGGGGTATTTTTTTATTTATTATATTTTATTTTTTGAGCCTGAATCTCTGGATCAGCCTCAGCCAGAAGCTGGAGCTTCTTACATCTGTCGTGGCATCTTCTGTGCCCTTCGCTGGTACCATCTGCAGCGTGCCAGCCTGGGAAATAACCTGGAATTGTGGTTCTGAGCATGAATATTCATGGCAGAGCCCAGATCCAGATGTGTTCGGTCTTTTTTTGAACTGGGGAATATTTCTGTGCCTCAGTTTACCGACCAGCACCACACTTTGGTGATGTGTGGCCAGCCAAAGGGAGATCTTGAAATCTTCAGGGGAGGAGTTATGACACCTCAAGGTGTCATCGAGTGACTTGTGACCCAGGAACTGTCCCCTCCCCAGCTCTAGCTGCCTCAGTCTGCTTCCTGCTGAGATGTGCAGGAGCCGTGGAGCTCAGTGGTTCAGCCCCTCCTACTGAGGTTCCTTGATTTCCCTTTACTTAAGATGCCCTTAATAAGGTCACTCAATCTTCCTTTGTTTACCCTCTGGATGTGCAGAGAGTTTTATGCTGCCAGCATTTGCAACCCCTGGGCTCTGCTGCTCCCCTTCCCCAGCCCTCCCAAGCTCATACCCATCATCTCCCCATGGAGACAGCTCTGGGTGGCAACAAAAAAATCTCCATCTTTGGAAATGAGGAAGTTTTTCTCATGCCTGAACCCTTCTCCCATTGCTGGGCTCTTCCCAGCGCATGTGACACACTCTGAATGGGGGTGTCCATCACCTTGCAGCTCGGGGACAGTCTGCCTCACACCAACCCTGTGTAGGGTTGAATTTCATGGAGGACAAGCTCCTCCACACCCCATCAGGTGTCCTGGCCTTTCTCTCCCATGGCTTTGTCCCTGAGTCCCTGGGCAGTTGCATGGGAGCAGAGCAGGGAGCATCCCCACAGAGGGGGCTCGGTCCCTGTGGAGGTGATGAGATGTGGGGCACGTTTCTCTCTCCTTGCTCATGAATACCATTGCCTGTGTCCTGCATGTCCCCATAGGAGGGTGCAGGGGATCCATCTATTTCCTGGCTCTGATGGCTCCAAGTCTCACCTTTGCCTCCCAGGCAGGGTGCTGCCTCCCTGCCCACTCTGCTCACTTCTCTATCAACCCGAAAGCGTGAGCTGCAGGAGGGACTGAGATGAGATGCCACGTTTAAAACAGAAAGCATCAAGTCTTTGGAGTGGTTGCAAAGCCCAACCACAAACCAGAGGAGCCCCTGGCAGGCTGTGACCCACACACTGTCTCTCCCAGGCTGGCTCACATCAGCCTCAAACTCCCCTCATCCCTGACAAGGTCCCTCAGTCTCCCCCCACATCATGAGATCACAGAATCCCAGACTGGTCTGGGTGGGGAGGGACCTGTAAAGCTCACCTGGTGCAACCCCCTGCAAGGAGCAGGGCCATCTGCAACCAGAGCAGGGTGCTCAGAGCCCCGGCCAACCTCCCCTGCAATGGGGCCAGGG
>JANHGN010006526.1:68259-79142 GCA_024605025.1 Megaceryle maxima | reverse complement strand
AGCAAAGGG
This sequence comes from Megaceryle maxima, assembly GCA_024605025.1. Taxonomy (NCBI): domain Eukaryota; kingdom Metazoa; phylum Chordata; class Aves; order Coraciiformes; family Cerylidae; genus Megaceryle; species Megaceryle maxima. The sequence goes on along the minus strand of JANHGN010006526.1, from coordinate 79,133 downwards.
GAAAGGGTTTTAAAACCCCCAGAAAGAAATTCTTGCTTAAAAAAAAAAAAAGAAAAAAAAAAAAAAAAAAAAAAAAAGAAGAGATACATACACTTAAACACACAACGAAATCAGAACATTCACCGTGAAGTTATTTATGCAAGCTCTATAGGTTTAGTCATAGACAAAAACATTTCATCCATCTGTCACGCTAGATCAGATAACCATCAAACCTCCTAACTACTGCTGGAAAGCAGGCAAAACACACACTTGCCTAATTGTACCTCTTAAAGCCACAGCCTCTCTCACTCTGTGGACAGACCGGAGCAACCAAGGTCCAAAAAGTCTACAAGCTACCTGCAGCAAACCTTTGGTAGCTTGAAGAATCTCAATTAGCAAGAATTACAAAAGGATAAAACTCTAAGAGGCTCTCCTAAGTGAGCATCCAAAAGTCGGCCATCAAGAACTGACCCTTGGAAAAAACCAAAAGGTCCTCTCCAAGACAGTTCTACACAAATCCTCCCAGCTTAACGACAGCGTAGCAAAGACTCGCACCGTCCCAGTAGCCCCGAAAGCACCATCCCTGGCACAGCAGCCACCCCAGGACTCACCCCTCATGAAGCAGCCAGACCCACGTTGTCCCCATGCACCTCTCCGCAACCCTCTGAGCATCTTCAGCCCCAGCGAAGCTTCTCTGGACGACAACTGAACAACCCAGGACAGGGAGCCATGGAGGAAGACCCTAAATCTGCTTTTGCTGGGTATATCTGTGCCTGCCAGCGAGGCAACCTCCGAGCGGAGCTGCGGACTCGGCCCAGCTCGGGCATGCCCCTGCCTGCCCAAGTGCCCTTGATTAGCTCGTCAGCCGGCGCTAATAGGCCGCGGGAAGGCAGCTTGGTCGGGGTTAATTGCGGAGGCCGGGGGCGTGTTGCGCAGCCAGGTGCGGGTAGGGAGCACCCCCAGCCCCCCGCACGTAGGCCCCTGGAGCAGAGGGCAGGGGGGCGGCAGCGGCGGCCCTTGCCGGTGTCCTGGCCAGCCAGCCTTGCTTGCACCCTGCAGCACCCTCCGGCCTGCTCGCCGGCCGCAGCAGCTCCTCAGCCCGCCGTCCCCGGTCGGCTGGCCACAAGAGGGGGACAGAGCTCCGCACTGCGCGGCCCGGTCTCGCCGTGCGTGGCAGCCAGCAGCACCCCTCCCTGCCCCCGAGAGCCGGGCCCCGCCGCCCCTCGCTCGCCGGGGTCACCAGTGCCGGGCAGGATGCTCCCAGGGCCCACGTTAGTTCACTCTGTCTCCCTCCCACCTTGGCTGGCTCCTCCGCTGTGACCCAGGGCCAGGAGGAAGGATGGAGTGAAAGCCACTGAGGAGTGGAGCAGAGGTTCCCCTTGAATGCTTGAGGTGTTGTGTGTATGGCCTGCCCTCTCTGTTGGCAAGCTGCCTGCCAGCTGTATGGGCTACAGCGAGGTGGCGAAGCTTGGTGTGGTCTCACACCCCACCCACAGCTACCCCCAGCAGTGGCTTCTTGCTGCTGCACCATGGCACGCTGCAGTTCTGCATCTCCATCCAATCAAACACACAAATAAAGTTGTTTATTTAAAAGATATCTGAGCAGCTCTTTACCATAAGTGACAAATCATTATTTAATTCCTTTGGTACTCATGGAAATAACATCAGTCAAAATGAACGCATCTGCTAGCTAAATAGGAATGTAATCATCCATTAAAATGTTAACATTTATGAAAACTGTTTATTAAAATAAAGTGATAAGAATCTCATTGTGATCTGACAATCAGCTAATGTCCCCTTAAGGCAGAATTTGAACACTTGATATTTGGAATTAGATAACATTTTAATGTTCCATCAGTTTATAAGTCCAGTTATTCTGAAATATGATTAAGCTTTTACATTGCAGCCCTGGAAACAGATGTCCATTTCTCTTTTATCCTTATGCACATACAATGCAACATGGGCCTTCCCCTCCAGCCACATGTACAAAACCCAAATTCAGATAAAGAGGTGAGCACATGGAGATAAACTGGAATCAAAACTGGGTGGCTTTACCTCACATGATCTAGTAGGGCTCATATGACAGCAAGAACAGATGGAGTTAGGAAACCATCTTTCCTTCAAGCATGGTGATACTGGTAGGGGTTGACAATGGGTGGCCCATTAGAGAAATTAAAGTATGGAAGGAGCAATGTTAGTGCAGTGCTGTACTCCCATTTGCAGCCCCAGTGTCCCTGACACAATTAATAATGAATCATAATGCATATATCTTGCAACAACTTGCTCAGGAACTAAATGATTTCAGACACCCCCAAAAACTGGTAAATTTAATCATAAAGTTCTATGCTGAAATTTCAAACTTCCAATACTGTGTGGGAATAAAGGAATTTTGTACCCTCATCTGTTTTAGTGTGTACTCTCTAAAAATATCAGAGATTCTTAACACATAATAAGGACCTTCTCTACAACTTTCTGTGTTTCAGCTATTTCAGTTGAATTTAGTAAACAGTGGCTTCATAATTCCCAGGTAGTTCAGCTATAAACCCCCAATCACCTGCAATTCGTTACATATTAGCTTTAACAGGGTGGATCCAAATTCCTTTGATAACCAGGAGGACATTGTGAGAGCTGTCTCTGTCCTGGAGAATTTCCACTATCACTCAACATTAGTCAATCACTAATGGACTTTTAAAAATAAAGAATTGCTGGAGACTGTAAAAAATACATCATTTCAACTTTCCCATGTGACTGAGGCCTTGAGAAATTGACTGGCATAGCTATAACAAAATAATTATCCTGTTACAGCTGTGCCTGTATAACTTCTCCACATGGACAGTCTATTCAAAAATTTAAGTGACTTTATTACAGAATAATTACTCAAGGACTTTAGTCCAAAATGAGCTTCTGCACAGGAGAGTTTTGCCAGTGTGGCTCTGGTGATTTAAATTCACCATACTGAGCAGGTGAATTTTGCTGTGCAGACTCTCAGGAGTGTCTGCCAGCAGTATCAGATAAGACATCCCAGTTCTGTATTCTCTGAAAATTGAACTTCTGAAGTGTACAGGGCACAGCATCCCGTTTAGCATGCCCTCTCAAACTAACAGGGCTTTTGCCTCACAGGAGAATGTCCTCACAGCTCAGAAGTAAGGACAGGCAGACATCTCAAAGTGTAGAAAAATAAGTGGGATTTGGTAAACCTAAGGTCACATGTTTCAAGTGCACTACCAGTTCCATTTACAAATATGAGCTTTGGATGTCCAGCCTCTCCACCCTCTTCCCTACACTTCTGGCTAGAAAAATACACTTCTGATGCCAGATTCACTTTCTTTACTCATGTTCCACTAATGGGCTTTCAGAAGTATGTAGACATTGCATGGGTTACAGCTGACCTTTTAAAAACGCTGTGATCTTAGCACGCGTTATCTATACGTGCTGTCAAGCCTCCTCTGCCATCAGCAAGCCTCCTCTGACCAGCTGCTGGCTGCCAGCCTGATCTGTCTGAGTCACCCCAGCCACAAATGATTCATTAAAGCCACTGAGGATCGTCACAAGCCGCATTCTTTTAACAAGACTTCACACACCTCCATTAACAAATGTCACAATGTGGGACATGGAGACACAGGGAGAACCTCAAACCTGGAATGCACAAGGGACTGGTAACATCCTCCTTGTCACATCAACTCCCTTCCCAACAACACAGCAGATGCTGACTATGCCAGAATGAGGAGCCGCATCATGCCTGATCCCAGCAGCAGAAGCAGCCCTGGTGTCTGCACAGAGACCACCCAAGAATCTTGGGTGCTCCAGGCACAGAATCATTTACCATGTGCTTGAAATTGAACAAGTGGAAAGATCTTGTTCAGTCCCAAAACACAGCTGAGCTAACACACAGGAATCAAAGGAAACAAGCAGTCCCATTAACAGCAGTGAAACCTGGCTTGCTGTGCATTTGTCTTTCAACGTTGAGCTCCTCTGTGGACTCCCTCATGTCTAAAAGGCCGAGTTCATGCCTTTTCTTTGATGGACAAGGGGTGAACAGGGTCACCTTTGTGTACACAATGTGGTACCTTATCTTAATTGTAATACTTCACCTCCCCCTCAAATCAAATTTGCCCCAAACTAAACTATAAACTGTATCTCCATTGGAAACAGTAAGCAGTACCGTTTGGTGAAGGTAAGCAGACTCAGAGGACAAGAGTCCAAGAGTGGACTTGTTTATAGAAGTTCAAGGCCTTTGACTCATGCAATTCCTGGATCTAAAACTTGGGCAGGTGAATTATTACAGATTGTTCCAGCGCTTTGCCATCATCTCAGACAAGGATAGTATCACCGTGCTCCACACTTTATCATGAAATTTGAGTTTAATAATCATAAAGGCATTTGCAGACCAGCTAGGTAAATTCATGTTCAAATCAATTTTCAGTGGTAATAGATCTTCTCATTTTAGTGCCCTTGGAGGAAAAAAAAATTGTAAAATGTATGTCTCCTTTACAAATTAAAGAAGCAAATATCTCCTCATGGTTAGTGAGCAAAAATTAGAAAATGCCTAATTGCCCAACTTTAGAGCAGGTGACTATTCATTTTGTTTACCCTTCAATAAGACACTGACACCTCTGTTGCTCTGCAGAACACCTCCTGCTGTGAATGCCCTTCTCCTTCAGAACCAAACCACAGCCCTGTGCTTTCTCCCAAAGCACTAACTCTGGTACTCCAGCTGAAGTCTGTTTGGTGGGAAGAGCATGGCTGTGTGCTCTCCAGGCATCCGTGTACAAGTGGGATGGCTTCTCAATGAGCTGTGAACCACTCCACAGGACAGATGGGGAGAGGATTGTGCTGGACAGAAGGGATGCACTGGTTTTTTTCTGTGCAACAATCTTCTTAATCCAAAAATCAAAGGGAGCAGCCATACATGGAGGTTTCCATTTCTAAAGAAATTTTCTTGAAATTACTCATTTTCTTCAGCAGTTTTGACATTCAGCGTTCCGGACTCCTACTCACACCATAGCCAGCCTTTATTCTCATGGAATAAAAGGGTTCTGCAGCATTAGAAAGCAAGGAAATGCTGAACAGTTCACGCCTTGCAGCAAAGTGTGATCCAGGCTCCATTACAGTCAGAGCCAGGAGTCCCACTGACATCAGTGGAACAGGGATTTCACTCCTAGAGGCTTGGGTTTTGTTTTGTTTGGTGTTAAAGAGCCTGGGAACCCGTGCTTGATAAGGTCAAGCAAGCCTAGCAGGGGTATACAATGCTCTTTCCCCCTTGCAAATCTCAGGCACAGCCCAGACCACTGTCTGTGTGTGTCTGTGTCTGAATTACTTAGCTGTCCAGCTGGTTAAAAATAGCACACCAGCAACTCCCTTTCCAGCCTTTGACCGTTAAATGGGCCGCCAGAGCCCAGCCAAGTGCCGAGGTCGTGGCCTGGGCTGCACATGTGGCCAGGGTGAGCTGGATGCCAGAGGGAGGGAGAAGCCTGTCGCTGCAAAACCTAGTTCCAGCGCGATGATATCAGCCTGCGAAAGAAAAGCAAGGCAAACTCAGAACATTATGAAGCTGCCAAAGAAAACACTGTCTTCACAATGAACAAAAGTCTGATTAATTATTAATTGCCTGCCAGCTAATTAGCATTCCCTTGGGCAGCTGTCTACAGAATGCCTTATATTTCCAACCCACCCCGGGCCAACTTCATCTATGCAAATGGCTTTGGATCAGAGTTAGCAACTGATTTGTTGCCTGAAACAAGTTGTTCCCCTCCCCTCTCCCCATCTCCTCCTGTCACCCCTCTTTTCTCCACCCAGGGACTTGAGCTCATTACAGTATCAGCTAAGCAGAAAACATCCTTTGCTGTTGAATCTCTTCCCTGTTCTGGTGCAGGCAGTGCTTTTCCGAGGAAGCTGGCCACCTCCTGCCAGCCACCCCCGTACACAGCCCTCAGCCCACATAACGGGAGGAGAATTGCAGTGCCCCAGTCCTGATAAAAGCCTGGTTTGGCTACTGCATGGCTAGAGAGGAAGTGAAGCAGCTCTGGGCAGCAAGGAGACTATTAGATGCAGAGTCAGGGACCAGATCTTGGCTTTAGAACTGAAGAGAGCATTTAGGGAATTCAGCGTCAGCTAATGCTTGCATTCAGCTCCTATTAACGTTAATGGGACTTACGCACATGCATCAAGGGCAAGCAGACCCCTTATGAGAGCAGAAGCATAAATTACAGCAAAGCACAGGCAGAACAAACCTTCAACTTGCTGTTTTGCCATGCAAAGAAAGATGCACTTTCCATTTTAAGAACATAGCAGCTTTTTTTTTTTTTTTTCTTCTTCTTTTAAATGGAACAAGCCAGTGCAGTTGGTGAAATACTGCAACAGAACATGAAAGTACCTCAGTTTGCCATCACACTCAGAGCAAAGGCTATCCACAGTCTTATGCATACTAGGATACTCCATTAGGATTACTAGCATCTCCAAGATGCATCTTAAGTATGCATCATGCTGTCCCTGCAGTACAGGACAAATGCCAAAGAGGGTTTGCTGTTTTCCCTGGGAACTTCACTCAGCCTCTGTACTTTACACCTGACACCTGAGTGTACCTGTCACCTCTATTCATTAGATCAAAATATGCTCAAGAGCTTACCAGGAAAGCAGGCAAGGTTTGGAAGGAAAAAAGGAAGGAAACAAGGATCAGTTACAGAGTGGTCTCACATGTCGAGTCTGACCATCAGCAAGCAGGTGTACCAGTGAAGCTGAGCTGACCCTGAATCTGGTGGTGGTAATGGATATCTCTCCAACAACTTCACCAGAGCTCAGACTGATGCTCCAGCTCCCACAATTTGAGGAAAGATTACTTCCCTTAAGGGAAGCAGACAAGGCCAGGTGATGAAAGCTGCCATGGGGATCAGAGAAGCCCTTATTAATGGGATCACAGGATCATCAGGCCAGAAAGCAGTTTCCTGGTCTGTTTACTTTTTTTTTTTTTTTTTTTTGGTACAGGGACTCCTGCATCTAATACTGTGTGTCCTTCCTGTTACTGCAATATAAACATCATAAACAGACTGTTTTCCTACCCCAAAGCCAGAAGATAAGTCCTGATGCAACAAGACAGTTGAGATAAGAACAGTTGTTTTCAGAGTGAAGGGACATGATCTGTGGAAGTTCCTCAGTTCTAGGCAAAGAACTTGATCTGCCAAGTAAAAAAAAAAAAAAAAAAAATGCCCCAAATATCACAGTCAGATTCTTATTCTCATCCTACTGTGCCTGCTGCCTAGCTCTGATGCTCCACCAGGCCAAGAGGGCAGCACATTAGTGAAGTATAAGGATATTAAGTTACATCTATAGATATGGGGTATAACCCCTTGAAATATATAGGCACTGCAGAGGGGCAGAGCATGGTTCTGTAGTACCCCTGTTGACAGTTCTGCAAAGAACCTGCAGCCACAATGCACAGCCAGGTATTTTATTAGACTACATTTTCATTGAGTACGTGAGTCATATAAAGTACATAAACTCATGAAGTCCAACTAAGACTAGCATAAATCAGGGATAACACCACTAAAGCCAACAGAGCTGCACTGAGGTGAAAGTGGCATAAATCAGAGGCTGATCAGGTACACATTTTCTTTAAGGTAGATAGGCCATTAAGTGGCTTGCATAGACTCCTTATCACATTACAGTTCTGCAAGGTAAATAACAGTCACCATGTACAGTATATAATGAATTGCAGTCTGCAACATACAGCAAATGGCCATTTTTCTCAGGGAATCTCTCAGCACAGAGCTCTGGGACCAAAAATAATGGGCAATATTCTCCAGCATTCATGTGTGACATTCCCATTAGTATTAACAGGAGGTATGTGCCCAAAGTCAGGATGTATTCATCAGCAATCTGAATTGGGTATTACTGAGGCTTCTGATGAATGTTCCGGTTTCATCCCCAGCAATGATCCTCCTAGGGAGCAGCCACAGCTCTTTACTCACCTTTGCACAGCACTCACAAAGGAAAATATTTACTCAGTGGCAAGTAGAGCTGGAATCAGAGGATGTAGGGCAGTCTTGTATTACTTATCTCTGAACATCAACTGCCAAAGAAGCCTTACTCAGCCTCACACTGATGACCAGCTTAGACCAGGGCTCACTGGTGCACACACTGAGTGCCCATTGCAGAAGACAGCCTCAGGACTCGAAGGCTGAATGGTAGCTGAAACCTCAAGAAGGTAAGAGAAGTGACCACAAAGTCACAGAGCAGATCAGCACTACAGTTAGTGAAGCCAAGTCTCTGTCCTTGTAGTCAAATAGTCTGTTATATGCTATTGCCTTCCTGAATTTACCCTACAAGGCTGTAATATCTCTCACTTTCCCTTAAAGTTGAATCTTTTGTCTTCTGAGAAGTTTGCACCAAGCTTACATCGGAGAAGATGAAAAAGAAACCCGATCTCCAAAGTGCAACAGAAATAATCAGTGAAAGAATATAATTTAATAAATTTACTGATTAATTTTACAACATAAATGCCCAGCCTGCCTATTTTCCTCCCAATAAAGCCTGCTTTCTGCCTATATACACATGTTTTACCACTCTCTGCTTAATTTTAAAATTACATTTCAAGATGATTTACATACAGAGCTAAAGCAGGTTCAACAGGCTGAACACAGGCAGTGTGCATGTGTACACAGTTCTGCTAACAAGAACAAATTGCTTCCTGCCCTGAATTGCACCTAAGAGCCATAAGCTGGTTCAAAACTAAATATACGCCATAGCATATGAGCTTGCTAAGAAGGTCAGTAGAACACAGAGCTTGAGGAGAGTGGTGTGGCAGGAGAAAATAAATACAAAAAAGAAGATGCAGTGGAATTTGTGCAAGAGAAAAGAAGTGAAAGACACAGAAGGGCAGGAAATACAGCTGTTTGTAATAATAACCTATATTTATATATCTTTTACCTATAAAAGAAAGGATAGAGCTGCATGCCTTATCCTAACCCTCTACCTCTGAAAGTATGAACCTTGGCAATCTTATTGCTGCCCTACCCAAGCATAAGGATCTAGCACAATAGAGTTACCCTATGGAGAGCCAGAGGTGAGACTCACCATCCAGCCCAAATCATTAGGTTTTAAGAGTTTGGAGGTGTTGGCGTTGCAATTTAAAAAGCTTGTTTTAGGAAAGAATTTCTTCACTGGAGTAATACAGACTACTTGCAGCTCTAGACATGAGGGCTTAATCCCAGAGTTACTGGCCTGTAGACAAAGTGTCCAAGAACACTGTCCATACCTTTGACACACTGTAATTAGCATAATAGAACAATATAAACAGGACTCTAACTTAAAGATGACTGACAGCAATACAATAGAGGGGTCAGGGGGAAACTAATCCAGAAATTCAGTTTGCACCCCCTTGAGCAAGGGATTTGAGTGCAACTAAAAATAGAAAGTGAGACTATCTGACAGCTAAATTGCTACTGGTAGCTTAGCATGGATTCGGTTACATTGCTCAGCGACCCTCGGTGAATTAAATAGATTGAAATGCTAATGATAGAGTGAATTCCCAGCACAGAGGTAGAATAAAGTAGTCAGATTAGGTTTCAGACAAGGTGAGTTCAATGGCAGCGGAGAGATCAGAGTTTGTTTAGATCAAGGTACAAAGGTAATTTGTCTAGATCAGGGTAGCAAGACGCTTCTTTAAAGCTTAGGGGCTCCCCCATGTTAAGTAACATGATGAAAACAGCACAGACCTGACAAGCTATTTCAGTGACTGTTATTTTATGTGATTTCTATCAACACTGGAACATTTTTCACTGATCTCAATGCACTCTTAATGGCATTGTCATTTATCTCCTAATTAGTTAAATGCTGCTCTGATGACAGATGTGTGACGGTTCACCAGGGCTGTCACTCAGACTGTACTTGTTTGTTCTCATCAGGTATTCTAACCAGTGTACAGCTTCACTGAAACCATAACAGTGGCATTTGTGCTCTTTAGTGTTTACCGGTTCACTTATATCCTGGCATCACAGCTTCAAAAAGCATGCAGAGGTTCATCCTCACTGCTCCTCCTAAAGGTCGGGAAGCAATATTGCCGTAGAAAGGAGACAGGCCTGATCAAGTGTCTTACCTGCCATTGCACGGACTGAGCCCAGGCCACCTGCTTAACAAAATTTAAACCCTAGGCTAATGAGCATGCAAAGCGATACCCACAAAGAACATGCAAAAAATAAGAACTGAGCCTGAAACTCCATCCAGGGTTTACCCGTTTGAAACAATCCTGGAGGCTCTCCAGAGTGGGTATATTACTACATAAACTCCAAGATCAATTTAGGCTTAAACAACTGATCCATCCCTTCTCATCCAAGGTCAGACAATGAGTCAATGCCATTAGATTAAAGAAAAAAAAAAAAAACCTTGAAATAAGATTCACTATCCTAGCAGAAAGGGCAATTAAAGACCTTACTTGACAAGAGAGAGGGCTCACCATCACTTGGAGCTTTAAAAATGAGATTAGGCATCTTTCTAAAGGATGCGTTTCAATTCACTACCCTTGTAATTCAGGATAGTTATTCTCGTAAGAAAGTGACATTGCAACTTGTCATTCGACTATCAATCAGTGGTGTCATAATACTTCAGTGTCAGTTGTCTGTTTCTATTAAAATAAATAAGAATTATGTATTCTAGCGAAGAAAAAGCAATGTGAGCCTGTGTAAGGTCAGGGGAGGCCTAACATGTCCTGCCTGTGGGAGTTTCTTTTTGCTATAGTGCTTATGAAACCATGAGCAGGAAATCCAAGCTCTCTGACATCCATGCTTTTGGTCTAAGCACCAGAACTCACCATCTGGTCATTGGGCTAATTTCTATATATTAAAAAAAAAAATTATATATATATATATAAAAGAAGATTCCACACCCCCCCCCAGAATGATCAT
>JANHGN010006526.1:36265-64834 GCA_024605025.1 Megaceryle maxima | reverse complement strand
TTTTAATTTTTATTATTTTTGGTCCCTTTCAGAAGAGGGGAGGGAGGAGGGGAAACCAGCCACAAGCTCTTGTAAACACTGATAGGGCCCTAAGGGCCTCTCCACATTAAAGCTGATACAGCAGTGTAACTCCTACGGGCTGCTATTGTGGTTTGTGTTTGCACTCTCTACCCTTTAATTGCAACTGTTGCCACAACTGTTTACAAGACCACTTGCAGCGCTGTCTTGGAAATCAATTCAGATGTCAACAGTTACACCGTGAATGGGCTTAAAGCAAATGAGTAAAGGCCATGAACTTGACACCAGAAAGCGTAAATCTCCAAGTAAGGAAGAGTTGTACTTCTCAAGGTATGTGACAGGGAAGCCCTGTGACCAGACAAGACTTCGGGGACATCAGCCCCTGGTCACTGAAGGGCTGCGTGCACAGTGGTGTGGGTGCAGCCTGCGGGTCAGTAGCCTTTCTTCTGCAGCAACATCAACACATAATGTTAATTATAATCTGCTTCATAAATTGCATTAAACCCTCCAAAGCATTGAAACTTTGGCTTCTCAGCACTTCCCAGTGTCTTTTTGCAAGTGAGCCATAGTTATTAGTGGCAGAAGCTGGAGAGCTCATCTCCAACCAAGACCTCCTTCGGCAGAGCTCCATGAGGAAATGGGAGTCAAAATGTACTAGGTGAGAGTTTACAAATGGGGAACTGAGGCACAGGAAGATTAATAATAATGATACTTAACATTTCTTTATTGCTTTAAATGGTCCACACCCTTTGCAGACGTTGACCCTCACAATACCCTGGGGAGAGGTGACTGGCTATTATTATCCTGTTTTTCATAGATGGGGACAAAGAGGCTGAAATGTGGCATTTCCCAGGCCAGATAGTTGACAACTGGTGAACATAATTCTGTGCTCCAAGTCCAGCTCAAGCATTTTGCATCCTTCATGAAAGAAAATATCACAGTAATTGTCCTTCTGACCAGCCTTGTCTTATTGCTCCTCATAGCTGCAGACATGCAGAGCATCCTTAGCCCCTTTGTGGAAACAATTGATTCGAGGCCAAGTATGAGGTGGCTTCACCCAGTGAGGACAGACAACTCCTTTTCCCTGGACAACCCTCTCCCTCAGCCCTTTCTACTACCAGCACTCAAAGTGTGCATCCCTGCTGTGGTTTTTCTCCGCATACACATCCTACCACACCACCAATTTTATTGCTGCAGTGCTTCCCATAACAATCTCCTCCTTTTTCCCTGCTTTTCTAGTTGAAAGAGGACCCCACAGGGCTGGGAATGGAGCTGTGTGATGATTTCTAGGAACATAAATAGAAAGGAGGGAAACAGCTACCAGGCATTGTTGATGTAAGTCTGAATGGAAATTAAACAGTTTCTCACCAGCAGAGTGGGCTTCCGGATCAGACCTGGGAAACCAGTAGTGGTGTGTGTGTGTGTGTGTGTGAAAAAATCAAGGACCAAAAAAAACCCTCAGCCAGCCTATGTGGTTTTTAGATGGAGCTTGTATTATCTATAGGGGTGGCTGCCAGGTAAACATGGGATCAGATCTGCTGATAAAGGAGGTCTCTCCAGCCTGGTGCTCCCTCCAACTTCCTTGAAATCACAGAGACATTCACCTCACAGCTGCCAAGGTCCATTTCTTTAAAACCTTGGCTGCCAAAGAAAGCTGGGACACTGAACTGGTAATCAGTGCAATTGCATCGCAAGACTCAGCTTCAGCTCTGTTCCCAGCACTTGGGGATATTATGTCTTCATTTCCTGAAGGAGTCCTCCCTTCCCTCCTGTGGCAGGGGCTGCACTGGGATAGTCCCACCTTAACAAGGCCCTGGATGTTTTGCTGCAGTGATGGCAGTCCCTCGTTCCAGTGGCACTCAGCCTGCCTCCTCCTGTCACACCCAACTGCTCCAATTCATTTGGTTCTGCTACTGAAATAAACTAACAGCCAGGGTTTCCTGTGGTCAGCAGGCTCTGTGGACACGGATCATAGCCTCGGTTTGTCAGGCTCGTGAAGAAGGTTGTAATGACAGCAAAGAGAGTTGGTGTGATTGAGTAAGAAGTTGGGAACTTAAGTCCAAGAAGGCAAACCCTCCACTCCCCTCCTTGCTTCCCCAGGGTGCAGACACTCCCCGTCCCCCCTAAAATTGGCGATGCATTGGGCACACTTCCAGCCAGAGGGGATGAAAGGGACAGGTCAGAGGCCAGGTCCTCCCTCCTGACTCATGGGGTGTCAGAGGCAGCTAAAACCCATATATCAAACATAAGTGCTTGGTTATCGCAGAGGGAGTGCTTGGGGCTTTGTCTCCATGGGAAGATTGCATTGGTATTGTTCAGGGGGGTATGAACACAAATTGCTGCAATCCCTCGGGGCCCTTCTTCACTAGAAAAATGTGAGTCCTTAATGCCCATTAATTAACTCAAAGTAGGCTTTGCGGGAAATCTGTCATTTTCACATGAAGCAGTAGGTTATATTAAAAACCAGCTCTGCATATTTTATTTGGTGTGTGATTCAGCAAAACTCAAGCATGTATTTATGTTTGAACATGTGCTTAGAGCTCAGTGAAGTCAATGGAACGTTGCTGAAATGCTTCAGTGAATTGGAGCTTATTCAGACTGTGTGATTTAAGGATAGGCATCAGTAATCAAAAATTTCCAATACTTCACCCTGTACTGTAGTACCTGAACATGTCCTCCTTTCCTTTTGGCTGGAAAACTGCCAGCCCTATGAAAATAAATAAGACTCAAGCCTATGGAAGATTCAGGTCTGGCTTGCTTAAAACTCAGTAGAGCTTTGTGGTCACCGTACAGAGATGTGCGTTTTGTTGTTTTTTTTCTCCAGGTCTAAGTCAACTCCTCTGCAATAAGGACCAATACCCTGGTCTCTTGCTTTCCTGAAAGCTGTTGCACTACCGAACTGAACTGTTTTGTGTCAAGAGGCTCCAAGTCACTGCCCAGGTATGTTGGAGAGCTTGTGAAACTGCTGTTTGTTTGGAAAGCACTAGCAGCCTTGGAATGACAAGTTACTGCTATAAAGTTGAGAAAAGCATCTCCTGATCATCCATGCTTTTCTGCCTGGATAGCAGTAGGCATAAAGCATGAACCACAAGAAGGCATTTCCCATAGCTCTTTTCTTCATAAGAAGAAGGTAAAGGAGGGTCCCAGAAACAGTAAAATCACCATCCTTCAATCTGGGGCTGCTTTGCAGCTGGGGCAGCCGATGCAAGACTCAAGCTGTTCCCCATTCTCTCCTGCCACACTAAGCCTTTGAAAGGGCTTCTCTTCCTCATGCATGCAGTGTCAGCCACCAGTGTTTAATGATTGCTCTTTAACCTTAAAATATGACAGCACTGTGCTGCACTTATGTGATCCTGCAATCATCTTTTCCTGCAGACACCCTTTTTGTGCAGCTTAAATATTTTAAAAATACATGTCTAAGTACAAATCTACCACATTAACTCCTGTATAGAGGGTACTTGTTTTCAGCTAGGTGGCTGGGTTTCCTATAAGCATAATTTACCATGCAGTATGGCAGAGCTGGGCTAGAATGTGCCGCTTTTACTAGCTAAAATACAATAAAATATGCTACACCATGTTTCGCAGATGAATCACTTCTAAACCATGCCTTTAAGTATTGTCTGTCACTGCAGTTCCTCATTGTAATACTTCATGAGAGCTAGAGAAAAAGAAAGAGAAATTGCCCTTTAAATCTCCACAAAGCCTACCATCCAGAAGAAATTAGGGACATTTGTTCTTGGAGTCAGATGGGTTATGTAAGAGAAAGCTATACACAACAGGTTTTATTGGGGTGGAGGTGAAGGGAATGTGTTTTCACTTATTTATTTTTATTATGTTTTATTAGAAGAATGTTCAAGGACCAGCTCATGAACACAGCAACACCCCAACTCTGAAAAGAGCAGCTGTAATCCAAAGGGTGCAGACAATGATTTCATCTCAGCCCAAGCTGCCAGGCCACTGGGGCAGGGACCCCAGCAGAGCAGAACTTCTTGATAACTGCTTTGAATTAACTCCCAAGAGGAGCAGTTGCACAAAGCAGAGGAGCAGGTCAGGCAAATTCTCAGCAGAGAGTAAGATGATCCTATATTCAGTAGGTGTCAAATAGTCTAGGCAGTCCTTGCTTCATGGGAGGACACTACTGGAAAGAGCTACCATAGCACACAAGTCCACAGCAGTCAACAGACAACCTGAAGAGCAGACAGTTATTTGGGAAACAGCCACACAAGATGCATGCCAAAGGCCTTTGAACACTTCCCAATATCTAAAATCAAACAAATATAAAAGACCAAAAGTTACAGAAAGAGAGCAGTAACGATCTCAATGGGATGTGTAGAGTCTGGCCAAAGGCTTTATATAATTTATGTGATTGGATGGCATGTGCTTCATTTCTGCTACTAAATGCATCTCCACGCACCAGATCCCCAGGTTTTCCAGCATTCCATGTCTTGCCTGCGAGGACCCTGGAGCCAAGTGTCAGGTTATCCTCTGGGCTGCTGAAGTCCTTCACAGACCCTGGAGTGTTTCTGTAGACTGCAGCAGGTTATTTCTAAGCCAGACTCCACATGGGTTCTTCTCTCCCTTCTGTAATAATGTAGTAAAGGCAAAGCTGGAATAACAGGGCTGTCACAGCTGGTGGCCACAGCTGCGAGTTTGGGCCAGAACACATTGTTCTTCCTTCTGCAGATGCTTTCTGTTAATAAGACACCTACTACTGAGATATTTTCTTCTTTAGGCATCTACAGTACAAACCAAAACCAAGGTAAAAGAGACAGTCAATTTTTTTCATTTACCATTTTGGCAGGATAAACAAGAAAACAGGAATGCTTCAGTCCCATCTGACATGAATAAATAATGCCCCTGTTATTCATTGCCTGTCAAAAGTTTCATCAAGACACAAGCTCAGGTATAGAGAGATATCCAAAGGCCATTAAAATGCTGCACGGTAGCAGAACACTTGACCTTTAGGGCAGAGCAGCTTGGCACAAGCGCAGGAGTTATGCGTGCTTGGTGCACGGGTGTGCATACACAAACGGCCTGATCCCTGTGGGGAGCATCATTAGAGCTGCAAGCACCAGCTCCACAGTCCCTTGTCCACGGAAGATACAAACCAATGTGAATGTAACTCCAGCAAGTTTCCCCCCCTCCAACATACTGCAGAGAAACCCTCTCTCTTACTTTTCTGAAGCAAGTGTTGCAACTATTTTATCCTGAACCACAGCATTTGGTTGAGGTGACAAGCTGCTGGATTGTGTCTCACTGCCTTTTGTTCACATAGATCTGAAAATAATGTAATCAGAGGAAAAATCTATCAGCTCAGTGCCAGTTTTTTTCTGTCACCTTCAAGGAAAAATGTGATTCAAGGTCACTGGAGATCCTTTTCACACCCAGCACTGCTCCCAGCCTTACATGCAGCTCTGTGCAGCTTGGTGCAGCTTCCTGCTTCACCCCACCCACAGAATTTTGGTTTTCTGCCTCAGGCTGCACATCTGAGTGTGTCTCAGTACAAAAAAAACATTATTAAGTTGGTTGGACTACTGCCTTCGTGCACATTTTGTAAACAGTTTGAGACCACAGGGTTTCATGATGTCTCATGACTTCTCCAGAAGGAGGATGAGTCAGAACTGGTCAGTGAAGAAAGCTGTTGCGTCTGGGATCCCCATTTCATTTGTTTCAGAAGGTGGAAGATGTACATTATGCTTTGCATGCATTTTTAGTTCATTTTCTTTAGATCTGAGAAGCAGAGGCATGAGGAGATGAGATTTTTTTTTATTAAAAAAACCAACCAACCAAACCAAACCAAACAAACAACAAAACAAAAAAACCCAACCCTCAAAAGTATCAAGTCTCCATTTTAGGTGAGAACTGTCACAAAGCACTTCCAAGCATTTGCATCCAGAATAACTGTCTCCAGGAGGCTGTAACGCCCACTCAAACTACTTTCCATCGAGCATTACCAAGTGTCACCTTGGAATCACATGCCCCATGGTCCCTGCAGTCACACCTCCCTCCCAAATCGTGGTGCTCACACCAGTGCAGGACCAAGCTTCCGGATGTTCCTGCCCTTCACTATCTCTTTGGCCACCAAAGGATGCACAGGAAGGCTGTGTGCATTTGAAGGCATGCAAATCTCTGCCCTGTAAACCTGACTCAGCTCAGTTTCTCTTTTAGCCCCAGAGATTTATGTATCTCCTTTGTTTTAAGTAAACTCTCTTCCAAAAGCATGACTGTAAAGGTAAATTCAGACAAAAACCTATGTAAATTCTATGGTTTGAGCTCCCCAGGCATTAGCATGGTTTCTGCAGTTTCTCCACGACTCAGGCTCCTCTATATGTTCCATAATAATTTCCAGATACCTTCATGCACCCTGACTTAGGGCTATAGCTCAAACTGTCACCCTCTGTGCTCAAGAGGCCTCTTTGGTAGCTCCTCAGCTTGCCCAGGGACCAGTATTCACACAGAGCTCCACATCCCCAGGCAGGAGGGACGAGGTGCTTGTGCCACACAGTATTACTCAGTGCAGCAGTGCCCTCTGAGGTGCCAGGATAAAAGCTCTGTATGCAAGACCCCTAAGAACAGAAACCAGGAGTCAAAGGTCAGCCTGCTGCATCCTGCCTGAGGTCAGACCCCAAACACAGCCCTAATGAGCAAGCCCCTCGTTTGCCAGGCTTGCAGCAGGAGCAGTGCAGCACCCTACAGAAAATCTCCCTGCCCACAGACAGTGTAAGGGTCATCACAGGAGAAAAAAACCCCACAAACTGTCCTGGGCTTTTATGTACCTTGTACTGGAAAATCTACACTAATTTATTTGGGGAAAATGGGCTGTTGGATGAGGAGACCAGGACATTTTTTTAAGACCACCTGTTTTACACCTACATTACAGCTACATTCTGAAATTGAGTAAAACTTGCCCCTGTAACAAATGACTTCTATAAAGATCAGCAATGGACATTGCTTATTGCCTATTGATTTCATGAGTGGAGTGCACATGGCACAAGAACTGAGCGTTTGTACTACAAGCACTTGTATAATTACTGGAGAAGTACACATTAATGAGGGACCGACTCTATTTTCCCTAAGTGCAAAGTGTATTTAAAAGGAGAAGAAAGCTGCTAGAGCTTTTGAAGTCAGAAGCTGTTAAACAGTCAGTGGCTGGAAATTTAAAATTCCTTCACATCAGGGCTCTCGGATCTGTGATCAATAGGGATTAAGTCAGACAGGACTTTTCAAAGCCTCTAGCTTTATTAACAAATAGGAAACTGAAATACTGAGGCACTGCTGGAGACACCTGTGAGATCCCAGTGCCCAGAGAGAGGCAAGGGGAGTGAGTGTTGTCTCTCGGGGGTCGAGGCAGCAACATGAGCATCGCACCAGGCTGACTCAACTACAGCCACAGCAATGAAACCTAGATGCTAATTTTCCTTCCTTTGATGCTTGCCTGACTATCTCCTGATCTCACGCTGCTCTGCAGTGGAGGTTTCCTGCCGAATTTCTAGACACCCTACTCCTAAGTGCACTACTGTGGTATGCGTTTCCCCTCAGGAGCTCTCCACTGCAACAGCATGGCACTCCGCACCCAGGGTTTTCCTTCCTTGCTGATGACAGTATTCTACTTTGTGAAGAAGGGGCCCCCCCAGGGGGGATGATGCCCTGGGGAGAAGTTTCAGTAGGACCCCAGGCAAGAGAGGCAGAGGCTGCCGAGAGCAGGCAGCCAGGCCGTGCCAGTGATGGAGGGAAGGTCCCTGGCAGTTTGAGGCAGCTCAGACAGTTACCAAGTGAAAACCAGTTCTGGAAGCAAAGACACACCTGCAGACAGACAGCAGGCAGAGGGGACAGAGACAGCTACTTTGCATTTTCTGTATTTGCAAATTCAACGTCCTTGGTTTTATTCTAATAAAACCTGTCTGATTGTTGTTTGTTTGTTTTCAACTTAAAGCCCTTTCAAATTTTCCTTGGGGACCTCAGCTGAAGATGGTACAGGGCTTCTTTAAAGCTGTGAGTCAGACTGCCATCACAGGGGACTTCCAGAGCCTTTTGCAGGACTTGTTTCTGCTGTTACTCAAAGCCCTGAGGCCTCTGAGTTATAAAGGATGCAGGATTCTCTCTGCTACTTTTTCCTATCAGAAAGCAAGGGGACTGATTTGTCAAAATAACTCTACGTGTTACATGAAGGTCAGCTGCTCAGATTTCTGTACATTTGGACCCATCTGAGTGCTTGTAAGATCTGCTTTTCATGGTGTCTGGTCTTTAGACCACTATGCAAAATGATTCCTGGGGCTGCACAAAGCATGGGCTTCCTTACTCACATCAGCTCAGTATTTGAGCCCACCATCTGCACTCAGTAAGCTGCATTTTTGGCAATAGCACCACTTGATTTTAATGTTATTAGTGATAATCTACAGGCTGGTTTCAAGGTTAGATTTGCTGTTCATATGGTGAATCTCATCCACCTGAGGCACATGTACATGCTGGTGATAGCTGTGCAAGCAGCAGCAATTTTGTAAGTGAGGTCTAAGAGCTGGGTGCATCACAGAGAAAACCAAGAACTGCAAACTCCAGGACAAGAATGAAAGATGGGATGTGTGCATATCACCTAAAGCTTTCAGGACCGGTTTTAACTCTTCTCCATCCTTTCATCTTCCAATCTGCTCAATCGGGCTGGTATTCACTCACTACCACTCTGCTTAAAACTCCCAGGAACACTGAAGAGCAGTTGGAGGGTTGTGCTCATCTGTGTCTAACAACCTCCAAAACATCATCCAACATCTGGAGCCTGCTCAGGTCGGTGCGTCTATTCCCTCTCTGTATAAGCTCGTACCGCACCTTGCCCTGCCCTGGAGCAGGGACAGGATCAGGGAACCCAACTCCATGCTCTCAGAGGACCACTGTTCAGAAATGCCTGCTTAAGGAGTTACAAGACAGACTTAATTTGCTCCTGTCACCTGAGGAGCACAAAAAGGAAAGGAGAACTATTGATCCAAATATCTCTTTATCTTTGTTTTTGGTTTGTTTGTTTGTTTTCTAATCAAGGGAAGAGGAAAAAAAATTAAGATTCTTTCCCTTTCCTGGAAGTTTTCCATTTGAGTATGGGCTGAATAAAGCATCAGGTCCTAGGCCCGTAGAGGCAGTGTCCAGGCAGCATTTCTATAAAAGAGGAGCAAAGATCAAGAGCTTTGTTCTAATCAGATCCAGAAATTATTTTTTTCCTCCTGTAGAGTTCTTTTTATTCCCCCATTTTTTGCCATTTACTAGAGTTATAAATACACTGCCTTTTGAAGGTGGGGGGAAAAAAACCCAACCAACCAAACAAAAAAAAACCAACCAAACCTCCTGCAAAATTAAGAAATCCAGTCCCTTTCTTTTTATATCCAGCAGGTGCAAGCTACGAAAGGAGATTTCCTTCTCAGCAGACACTGTATCTGAACACTGTGGTTTCATTTACAATATTTCCTGCATGGACGAGCTAAGCCCTGTTGTTGCCATGTCTTTGGATTTACGATGTGGTCAACAGTTTGTTATTTTCTTCTCTGCTTTCCAATTGCCTTTGTCTCGCTCGGGTGAGGAGAGAGGCTGAGGTGAGTCATCTGGCCAGTGGAAACTGCTATGCATCTTAACCAAGTGGCAGCTTGAACCTCCGGGAACCCCAGTAGCGCGTCTCAGCCAGAGATGCATTTTAATGACAAATCGCTGAGATGAACACGGCTCAGAGCCCGAGTCTGTTGTCCTCGGTGCAACATCATCACATTGACTAGCGGAGCAAAATGTTTTATGTTGCTGTGAAAGGAACCGACACGGCTGGAGATTTAATCATTTTGGATTCATCTTGGCATGACGCCACTAGTGCGTATAAATGGAGCGTTTAATGTTTAATGTGCTGTTCTGACTGAGCTGTGACCTTCTTGCGCAATTGCATGTTGGGGATTTCCGATGCCATGTCACTACAAGCAGTATTGCCACTTACAACGTTTGAAGTGGGTGAAAACCACACAGCCTGAGACAGCAGCCTACCCATCCAAGGGCTTGGCAGTCAGCAAGGGCCTGGGACTGGTGGTTGTCCAGAGTACTCCACTGGTGGCTTCTTGACTCAGCAGCACAAGGTTGTGGTGCAGAATGCGACACTCCAGGATGTGATTTCAGTGACCAGGGTTGGTCTGTGCCTATGAAATAACTGCAGAAGTTCGGGAAGGACACCCCTCTGATAGCATGTCACTTGGTTTGGGGAAAAACGACCATCTGGAAAATAAGGTAGCACTGACTGTAGGAACCTCCTCTTCCCCCACTTCACTCCAGGTCAGCTTTCAACAGCTGGAGACCACAGTAAGAGGAGACTGGATGTTCTGCATCCCTGTCAAAGCATCAGGAGACCTGGATGAGGAGACCTGGATCTCTGCCGCACATTGTGCAAAAGTAGAATAAGTATTAAAATATTATGGAAAACAAATAAAAATGGGAAATGCTTATTTTGTGCATATATTTTTCTTCCATTCCTCTCTCCAGCCTAGCAAAATGACAGACTCCTACAACATTCAAGCTTCCTGAGGATGCCTTTATCAGCCAAAACAAGGATTGTTTGCAAGGTTCCTTTCTTTCCCCCTGCCACATCATTTTTATTGGCTTGCCTGCTTTCCGCTGCATGTGCTTCTCACTTCACCAGAGGAAATGAGAGACACACAGGCTAGGCATGAGAAGGATATCAAAGAGAAAGAATTGAAAAGTACTTAATGGAAATTAACCCAGGATCAGATTGAGCCACTGTTCCCTATATTTGTTAAGAAGTATCCAAATTCTAAGAGGAAATTTCAAGTGGTGTTGTTTGTACTTTGCCCCTGTGTGGGTCAGACAGTAAAAAAACAAACTCCCACATGGCTCTGCCTCAAGAAGACTGCACTTTGATTTCCTCCTGTCCTCAGAATTAAGTATAATTTGTTGCCAAGCATTCCAGATGCCAAACATTGCAGGATTTTCTTTAGCTACTTTTACTGAGAAATTGTCTCTGAATCCGAGATGTGTTCTTTTCTTTGAACATTTCCTCTCCACTGCTAAACCTTACACCACTTTCAGTATCTGTTGAGTTTCTTGATTGGGTTTCCTGGAACTGGAACGGACCTCAGGAAACTGCATGGTTCTTCTCCTTCCCCAGGGGAGCACTGGGTAATGCAGTTATCCCTGACAAATGTTGGTTGTTCTTAAAGACCTTCCCAAGGTGGAGGTCTTGTAGCCCCCTCAGGTGAGCCATTTGAGTGTTTCAGAATTGTGGAAAATACATGAAACCTTGGGAAAATCTCCATAGTATTAACTTCAACCCTGCTCTGCCATCTGCTTCAGTTTTAGTAATGACATCCCTAAGCACCAGTGAAAATCTCTAGCTCAGTATTTACAGGACAATAGCACACACAGGTATCATTGCAGTAAAGAGCTTCTAGGAACAAGTGGATTTCAAGAGATTTGCAGAACTTTACTTGCAAGGTTAATTCTGGATATAAGAAGAAAACACAGAGGGCCTGTAAGATACCAAGAAGAGCTGGGTTAGACAAAGAGATGTGAAATAGTTTAAGAGCAGAGAATATCTGTTCTTACAAACACCACTATCCAGTGGGAGGTATGATTTTATACTGGGCAGCTAATGCAGTCAAACGTCAGCCTTTCTGGTCAGAGTATCAGGATGGGTCTTTCTACAAAGTAGGTGTCAGCCTACTAGGAACCAGACAGGAATTGGCAACTCATAGCAGAGCACAGTCACCATCAGATGAACGATGAACATGTTCACTTGTTACTAACATGGGCTGATCCTGAACCTATGTGATGGAAGGGAAAACACCTCTGAGTCATCTCAACTCTGTTTACTGCTAGCAATGAGCACTGAGAAGGGAGCAGCCTCCTGGAGTGCCTCCTGCCACAGAGCCACATACAAATGGGCTACACTTTGCAGAGCAAATAAGAAAGGCTGGCTGCTGCAGCGAGGAGTTTCCTAGTGGGAAATGGTTCAGAGCAGAGTGAGGCTTGTTGTGATTTCAGTTTGCATGTTCCATCAGGTTTCATCTCCAGCAAGTGCTCGCACATGCCCTGTTCTCAGGAATATATGTATTCTGATACATAATTTAGCTTCTCTGGTAGGAAGTTCATCTGTGTGCCTGACTCAGCCAACCTGCTCGGAAAGGTTGTTGCACCTCATTCAACGGCTTCCAGTCCCAGCTGTTTTCCATGCTGAGAAAGGCAGCTGCTGTCTAACAACCTTTCTTGTTGCTCAGGTCTCCAGGGGAAAGGACCAATTCTTCTTTCCTCCCAAGCCATCACATAGCCTCTGATCTGGTCCTATATCCCTCAGCCCTCATCACCTCTGGGTGTAAGGAGCCAAGTCTCACAAAGGTCAAAGATGGACCCATGGATACAAGGCTTGACCTATACAACTAGAGAGGAAAAAGCAAGTCTCAATACCCCTGAGGCAAGAGACCGTAGACACATCACGTCCTGTTCTCACACAAGGAGGCAGCTTGCCAGCATTTGAAAGTATTCCCAAGTTCCAATAGTGTTTGGTTTTTGGTTTTGTTTCCTTTTTTTTTTTTTTTAATATGTTTTTTAAAAATCTTTACACACAGAGGGGGTATTTAAATAAAATACTATTTCGGAAAATAATAAAGTTGGGATTTTGCTGAGGCCAGAGGGCCTAGATAACCCTACTAAGTAATGAAACAGTGCTCAGCTAACCTGCCTAATGGGTTTACCTGGATGGTCTGTGGGTTTCCCTTTGTCTCCTAGCCAAAACTTGAGAAAACACTGGCAGAAAAAAATCTTATCTGCACTCTTCAGTTTTCTTTCCCTCCCTCCCTCATCTCCTGCACTGTGTGTTATGAACAGTTTCTTTCTCTCCTCCCACTATCCTATTTATCAGCGCAGCAGTGGTTTTATTAAAATAATACTATGTTTCTAGAACTAGGCTCCAACCCTACTTGGAAGGATTAGGAAGTATTATATATTTCTTTCATTCAAAAAATAGAAATAAGATGTAAATCAGTGAAGGAGCTTCAGGCTGATATCCCTGACCTCCCAGCTGAGACAGTGCACCAACATGAGTCAGTTATGGCAGTTTATCTAAGCAGTGGTGACACTAAGCTGCTGTGAGTCGCTCTCAGTCAGGTGCCAGTGCCCACCTTAGCAGATAAAACAGAGATGGAAAAAGGCAATAATTAAAGCCCAGGTGGGGACTCTGGCAGCTTACCAGTAGCTCAAGGAAATTTTGAGTAAGTCAGAGCAGGGCGTGTTGGCCTACAGAACACAGAAACACTTGAAATGTTTGCAGATGGCTCATAGAGGGACAAAGCAGTGTACATACCTGGCTGCAGGGAAAGCAGATCCCTGGCAGCGTTTCAGTGGAGAGGGAAAAGCAAGGATGCACAAGAGGCTAAAGCAGAGCCCTCAGGCCTACCATTGGTTTTGATTAAAGGTGACTCCAGGCTTATGACCCCGAGAAGAGGGGAAAAGCAGCTACTTAGAACTCCTCCTTGCTGCAACTGTGGCAGAAGCTACAGGAACAAAACAGCATCTCAGTCCCAGGTTAATTTCTAATAGGAAGAGCAAGAAGAAGTAGACAGAGCATGGCAGAATGTTGTGCAAACAGAAGAGCAGCTGACTACACATACTCAGAAACATATCTGACATGGGCTGCTTCTCACTGTACTTGAGAGACATCCCTCTGCTCCCCTCCGCATGGTGACACTGGACTCCCTTTACAGTCACAGGAGAGAAAGAGGCCCATTTACAGAATGATTCATCTGACCTATTTTAGACATTTACTCTACCATACAATGACTCATGTCCTTGGGGTGCCCATTTCTTTCCTATAAACAAGAGTCTAGACAAGTAACTCAGATGTAGACATCCACAATTAGATGTCTACATTTGGACAGATGAATTCTGCCTCTAATGTTCAACCAGAAATCAACCTACAAGCTATGCCAAAGACAGCTCTGGTTGATAGCCACGATAGGGAAGAGAAACAGGGTCATTCATTCTTTCTGATGGTGCATAGCTCCCAGCACAAAATGCTTAAAGCACTAGCTAAAAGATTAACCATCCTGTGAACAGTTACAATAGTGCTGCTGAAACAGCAGCAGGGACCAGTAAAAGGAGATTCATTATTGCAACTGTTTTTCTAACCTGCACCTGTGTCTAATTAACTGGTGTTAGATCCCTTTTCAATCAAAGGCATTTGGCAAAAGGAAGCACAAACCAAATGAGTTTGTCACACTGTCTCCTCTTGGGATGGGTTGGTAATGGCACAGATGGATGTCTGTCCATCAACTTCCACTCTCCCAGACTTGAGAGACCACAAGAAAAGCTGGTGCCAAGTCTCTTTGGGTGCTAATCTCAAGGGTCCCTTCTACTGTCAGGAAAGCTGGTGCTCTGCTTTCTGGCATGGGCCTCTTGGGAACCCCTTGGGGCTGGGAAAGCTGGCAGAATCTCATGACACCTTAGGAACAAATAATCTGGACAAGAAGTCAGGTCAAACCACTGGGGATGCTTTTTGTTTTGACAGTTTTAAAGTGTTTCTCATTTCAGCCTGTCAGTCTGATTTCCTATGGCTCCTACATTCACACTGCCTGTGTCTCCCTCAACAACTTTGAACTCATTGAGCAATTTCAGCCAAATTTGACAGAGAGGTAACAGCCTCAGAGACAATTCAGTTCCTCAAAGGTTTGCAAAAATAGACATCCACGTAAAGGAAAGAGATGTTATGAGTAAACTCAACTGAACAAAAGGCTGCAGTGCGTCCTCATCCTCAGCCATCAGAGAATCCATGAGGGAAAGACCCACTGAAGATCCCTTGGATCCCAAACTTAGGAACAGTTTTCCTGAACTCCTCAGCAACCCAGACAACAGCCCCAGAGCAAACCAGGCTCAGTTTAACCCATCTGCTGTAGGGGCCCAGGGTTATTTTCCATTCTTGGTGACAATTAACTGAAGTTTCAGTGCACAAAGTAATCTAAAAAAAACCCAGATCTGTTTTAATGTTGCAATTGCAGTTTCAAAAGTGTACCTTTGAGATATTTGTCTCACTGAGCTGAGTTTTGGACAGGAAAGGTAAGAATTTTCTGATGTAAAGTATTTGATGGGAAGGTTCCCCAGCAGGTCCTGCCATCGCACCCCCTGGGGCAGAAGCAGCCTGGGCAGCATTTCCAGAGAAGCACTGGCCTTGGCTGAGCCTGGGCAGGGAGCACACCACAACCCTCACTGCTGGCACCAGCAGAACTATGTCCCCGCTCTCAATGAGGATCCAAGAGCTGCTGGTTGTCCTTCCCACACTTTACTGAGTAGGGAAAGCTGGGGAGTTGTCACCTGGTTCCTGGTGCCACTGAGCCTCAGCTGTGCTTTGGGTCCCTTAAAGCACTCTGTGTGCTCTGCCAACAATTTGCAGTGACTGGAGGAGATGCCTCGCAGCTCAGCAGAGGCCCCGGGGAGCCCTCTTGCTTCCCACTGATAAGGGGTGAGAGGATGGGAAGCTGCTGGCACCACAGCCACAAACTCAGGGAGGGCTCAGGGAGTCTTACAGATGGGAGAGGCTGGAAGGGGGATGCAGCTCTCGGGTTGGCACCATAGGAGTCAGGCTAATGGGACTCACCGGGTTGCCGTGACTGCGGATGAAAAGGAAAAGCTCCATGTCAGCAGGGAACTTTGCACACTGTGGGCTGAATTCCCCGTGGCTCACTCCCCAGCGAGAGCCAGGTGTCTGGCTGGAAGAGCAGCACTGCACCAGGAGCCCAGGGATGGTGCGAGTCAGTGCTGAGTTAGAGCTGGATGCTCCTCATGCAGGGTGGCTGGGTGCCATTCCCTGTGTGTGCCAAAGGGACTTGCCTTCAGGAAAAGGGCAAGTGAGGAGTAAAGAAATAAATCCCTTCCCCAGCATCAAACAGAGCCATGGGCACTCCCAAGCCAAGTCTGGGAGACAGAAAAAACCAGCTGTGTCTTTCCCCCCCCACCAAGGGTTTCATGGTAGGGAAGCATGATTTTATCAGGCTGTACAAAACCTTGCAACATCTGGGCACAAGAGAAGCATGAGATGTGAGAATGAGGACTGAGTGGGAGGAAATCTGCAACATCATCTGATTTATGTTGTCACCTCTCAACCCTCCCCTTTCCCTTCCTACACCACCCAAAGCTGTAGCATCTGCAGAAGCCCCCAACAGCTCTGCTGTCCTGAAGGAAGTTGCTATAAAACAGCAAGCACAGGGCTCCGGCTTCCTCGATTGCTGCCCCTCACTGGAGTGCAGCAGTCCAGCCCTGCACAGTCAATGCCTGGGAAATTCCTCCAGTCTGCCCCTCTGGCGACCCCCAAGCAATGCTTTTTTATTCCCTGTCTGACCTTGTCATTCCCATGAGGAGCAGAAGCTGGAAAGGGACAGAAGTATGTGCTTGCAGTGGGCTGCCACAGTTTGGGCAAAAAAAACCCCCAAAGTATCATCAGAAGCAGGGGGGTTGACTCAGAGAAGAAGCACATAAAAATCTCCAGACATCTTGAAGTCCTCAGACAACATGAAGGCAGGCTGTCGGCCACCCTGAGAAAACACAGATAAGCCAGAAACCCACATCTCCCTCTTGCCAGAGCTCTGTGAGCTGGAAGAGAGCTCAGCCAGCTGCAGCCAGAGCTGCCTGGTGGCCTGACACTCCTGACCAGCAGCCAGAGGAACAGCGGGTGGAGGGAAGATGCTCTCTCTGAGCACTACCTATGTCATTTAGACACACACCAATCACACAGACACCAAATTATTTTCAATACATGTGTTGTTCCCCCAGCACAGCTTCTCCTGCAGTTCACATAGCATGAGTGGTGCATCTCACCGCCTCATTTGTTTTAAATGAGCTCTATGCTGACATGACAGAAATAGCACTCTCTCCCCTTCACAGCCATGTTAATGGATAGGACTAAAACCCAGGAGAAGGTCAGGGTCTCACACCAGCTCTACAGCAATGCTGTTCCATCCAAAGTGACAGGGGTACCAAATATCACACCACATTCAGCCAAACTCTTTCCAATGGTCACCCTCGGCTCAGCACCTCCTGCTACCCTCTGTTCCCAGATGGCATCACCCCCTCTGATGACAAACCACGGCTACAAAGCATCCCCGAAAAACTATGAGAAGTGGGCTTTGTTCAACCAGAGGACCAGAACGGGAAGAACTGGCTGGTGGGGTGCAGAGCTCTCATGGATGCGTGTGGGAGAGTGTGTTTACAACAGTGGCTTTTAATGGTTTCTTACACACTGTTCTGCTGATTGATAGCTTACCGTGGAGCTGTTAACGCAGCAATATCCCAGCCCTATTTACAGACATCTCTGCACATTTACTTTGTCACAAGTAAACTCTGCACATGGCAATAAAGCTTAAGGTAATGACTTCTTCAGCACAAAGCCAGCAATTTCCTGTCAGCTTGGTTTACAAACGGCTAACTCTGGGGTTAATTTTCAACTGTGGCTCCAAAGATGGCTATGCAAATTGGGGGGCGAGGAAAGGGAGAAACTCCAGGCTGTGACACTCTGAGCTGTGGCATCCCTGCTGTGGAGGATGAACCCAACAGGCCAAATCCACCCCACGCTCCCGTGTCCTTTCCTCCAGACACATCATTTTCTTCTTTTTCCATCAGCAGGAAAACAAATGAAAGTCAACCCCTAGTCTCAGGCTAGCTTCAATGATTTTATGCATCCTTCTCAAAGCCAACCTAGCTGCTACACAGCTGAGAAGACAGTGCCACGACACAGGGGAAACCACAGTGAATTTCTCCTCCAGAAGTCTTTCTGAGGGAGAGGCACGGAGCCAGGCATCTAAGCACACTTCCTACAGCAAGATGCAGCTGTACCAGTGTGACCTGGGTGGGCACTGTACCCTGCACTCCTACTGCTACCAGAGGCACTCCAACTCACAGCAGCTCCACCAGCCCTGATGACTGTGCACAGGGAATATGGCATTACCAGCAGCAGAGCAGATCATCAGCTTGAACGAGCTTACAAGTGCCTGCGTGGGCTTCAACACCCTTCTCTGGAGCATACAAAAACAGGGCAGTGAAGCTGTAAACTAGTGAGCTGGGCCACAGATAACCTGCACACATTCACTCCAGCCATCTCACTCCCAGCACCAGGGAAAACAAAGTTGGTATTATTGCTCTCTCCTGCATGCATCAACCTTCACGTGCTGAAACTAGAAGCTTAACATCTCTAGGCTCCTTCTATAATTAGTGCAGAGAGAGGATGTCTGAGAACAGCAGTCTATTTTAGGTGTTGTGAGTCACCTTCCAGAGGCACGAATCTTTTTTTGCAGTGACCATACAGAAAGATCTGATAGTAGATACCCAAAATAGAGGGCATAAATATGCATTGAAAACCTGGCATATACTGCCCTTTAACTGGGTTATGATGTTCTTCTTTAACAAGGGTGTGAAAACACTTTGTCACACTGAAATCTAAACCACTGCACCTAGGAGGGCTGTCAGTGGCCAATGCAGGCACAGAGGGGACAAGATGATGCTGGTGGAATTTCTGCAGACAGTGGCAGTCCAGCATCCTAATACCACTGGAAAAGAGCACGCTACTCTGCCCTTGCCTTGGTGTGGGCCTGTCTTGCTTTCCAGCACAGGCACTGAGCCGTGTGAAAGTGGCTTTGGTGTTGTTGAAAAGGAAAGAAAAGCGAACATAATTCCATCTGTGAAAAAAGGGCCAAAGGATCAAGAGCCCCTCTTGGCTCTACCAAAAGGTAGGCCTGTCTGTAACCTTTTCATTTTTGGCTGAGGCTAAAAGAAGAAGCTAAAGATGGTAAAAGGCATCCTCTTGATACAGTCCTATGTGTTTGTGGAGGACACAGTGTTAGGGTAAAGGCTGCAGTGGAGCTTCAGAGCTTTTCCGTACTACAGCTGAAGGTTTGGGGCCTTCTCCTTTTCCTCTCCTCTTCCTATGTTTTCCACTGAATGTCCCTCTGCTGTTTCACTGCAATTTCAGAAACAAATTTTGCATTGCTTAGAGGAATCCCTTCCATTTGCAAGAGCCTGATCCTTAACCTTTTCTTGCTCATTTTTATTCAATAAGAAGCTTATCAGTTCCCATTGTTTCACTTCTATCTAGAAACCCCAGTCTCCTGCTTCCATTATGACCTATAGTATTGGTTCTCTATTCCCACCCTTCCCAATTTATCCTATAGCAAGATCCTCCTTTATGCTCCCAGCTTCCATGAAGGTTCCCTCAGCCCCTTCTGTAAATACTCCAAAGCTTTAATGAATGAGCTGTGCTTCAGCTCTGCATCTTCTAAACAGCTCACTGAATATGCTTCTTGTTATTTGTAAGAATCTGCTAGAATTAAACCCCAGTAAGAAATTTGCCACCATTGTGGGGGACAGCACATTAATCAGAGACACACAGGCCTCTCCCCAGCTGCCTGGGTAGGGGTTGATAAATTGCACCTGGAGGTAACTAATAAATCTGAGAAGTCATTTGCTTTTTATGAACAGGAGTGGGGGATCCAGCTGCCAAAAGAATTTGGGTGGAAGGAGAGCAGTGCCTGGAGCTCCTGGCATGTTTCTCTTCCTATTCCCCCACTCCCTGCTGCACCTGATGTCTGCTTACAGACCCACCACCAAGCAGAGCAGGTCCTGCCATGCTCAAATGGGAAATACTCAAATCAGTCATCATTTTTTCCCCGAGGCACACGGCTGGAGCACAACCAGTGCATCCTTCTGCCAGTACGGAGCCAGCAGTGGTGGCACAGCCGAGCACAGCACCAGCTGCCCAGGCAGGGCTGTGGGGCTGGCAGTGAGGAGGGATGGATGCGCTCGGGTTAAAGCACTGCCCCGGGACACTGCAGTGACGCCAGGGGCTTTGCAAACTGGAGATGCTTTCTCCACCCATGTCTGCCTGTGCTGGAGAAGCAATTTCACTGTTCTCAGTCACGGTGCAGTGCAGAAGCTCCTTGTGAGGGGTGAGGCTGGACTGAGATGGGGTGTACTGGAATTCCTCAGTTTGTTTCACCTAAATGTTGCTGCCTTCCCCCCAGTCAGAGCCCTAAGCAACTGTCCCCACTCCCCACCAAGCACAGGCTCCAGAAAACAGAGACATCCCTCATGCTACAGCTTCAGTAACCAACACTGAGGACTCTGCTTTCTATCAAAATTATGATGCACATGTCAAACAACAATCCCATGGGAAACTTTCTCCAACTGCTATCAAAATTGGTGTTTGAATATTATCTCAGAAGTTTAGGAAACGTATTCCTCACCCTCCTTAGTTGGAATTCTTTTTATAAAGTCCATATTAGAAAAATCTGCTAAAATTAGGGTAAATCGTTAATTACGCATCTGGTTCTAGGCAATACTGCAACTGATGCTGTTCAAAAGCAGGGGGTCAAGAAAAACCCATCTGCTGTGTTACTGCCCAAAATACCATTTCCTGTTTTCTCCGCATCACAAACTCCCCATGTGAAGCAGCTTTTCATACCTCTGCATTTCACAAAGCTGAACACATGGTTGCTAGCAAACACACACCGACCACCTACACTTCAGATATTTGGAGGGGAGGTTCAGAGACAAGATGTGATCACAAGTAAGATCAACCAAGACACAGGTTAAAGTGTTTCCTTCCTCCCCCTCCTTTTCTTTTCATGTGAACCTTGTTAGGTCATCCTCGAAGAACTTTCCTGACACAAGCAGCAGTTTCTTCAGAGCTAGAAACAAGGATCAGCAGCAGGGCTCAGTTTCTGATTCAGGAGGAGCAGTCTGCTGGCATCCACTTGAGCATCATGGAAAACAAATGCTTTTCCCCTGGTACAGGATCTATTGGGCATTACAGCGCCATTTAGATGTAGAATTTCAAATGACAAAGTCTGCATTAAAAGTCTGTATTTTTTCCCAAACCAACCTTGCTGCAAGAGAGGACCAGAAACTTACCTGGAAATTCAGAAGTGTTTGGGGCAAGCACTTCATGCCAAGAAAGAGGCAATCATTATTCTGCTCTGGCTTTGCTGGCCTCCCCCCAGGCTCTGATTCACTAGATACCTCAAAGGATCTCTGAAACCTAACTGTGCCTTTTTCAAAGCGGATCTCTGTCTGGGCAGCAAGGATGAAAGAAGAGTCTCTTCTGTGCCTGTCAGTGCCACATCTGAAGGATAAATATGTCCCTTCCCCTGGGATGTCATACAGCAAGCTGGTTGGGGTGGTGTGACCCTGCAGTGCCTACCATTAGGTGCAGAATATCCGTGCTAAAGCACCCACGGGGGACAAGTGCTTACTGTGATGTTTATGCCGATAAACACCAGTGAGATGGAGCATTTTGATCCCACTCTGGCCTGGCTCAGGGCAGCAGAGAGAAGTCCCAAGAAAGCTGCCAAAAAGCAGTGCCTCTTGCTCTGACCGATGTGGGAATGCACACCTCACACTGGGGGAAACACCACAAGGCCAGGACATCCCATCCTCTCTCCAGCATAAGAATCCTACAGTGGTGCTAGACTGCTGATCCCCCAGCCTCCCGCTCTGGGGATCCCTGCTCTGAGCAGTACACCTCATTCCTTCAGTGTCACATAGAGGCACAGCAGATTGGGATGCCACATCCAGCACAAGGTCTCATAGAACTCCTAGTCTGCCTCTGGTATCCACAGCACATCTATCATCATGGAATACCAACCAAAAATCCACACCCCCTTGGCCATAATCAGCAGCTTTTTCCCCTTTCATAAACTGGTCTGCTCTGATATTTGTTCAGAACACAGGCTGTGTATAGCATCAGAGGGGGATTACTTACTGCCAATTACTACGTTAAAGGTCAAGTGGAATGAGGTATTAATTGCCTCATTATAGCTATTAAAGTTATGTTATGCAAGCAAGGCACTCGAGAGTATCTGTGTGCTGTATGGCAATACATGGGATATAACATGATCTGCTAAGAAGTGATTGCTGATACAGTCATAGCCTCTTTAATAAAGTATAAATTCTATTTTTACATGTTATTTATAAATATAACAATTGGGTACATAAAGAATAGCAACTTTCAAACTCAACTTTTGCTAGGGGGATCTGCAAGCTACTGAAAGCAACTGGTCTCTTGCCACCCAGCCACCAAGGCAAAAGTGCCCACATTGTACTGAGCTAACCCAAACTCTTCACAAGCATGAAATATAGCAAGAAGTGACATTCCTACAAAGAAGGGGAAAGGAGACATCTCATCTCTTCCCAACAATATGACAACAGAGGGCTGCCTTACTGGCTGGCAACAGGCCAGCCCATGCATTTCAGTGGTCCCTGCCTTTCTGAGGTCCGATCCCTCACCAGAGGGTTTCAGACATACACGGTGTAGGATAATGGCCTTCATTGCATGAAGGTGTCAGACAATTAATAAGAGGAAACTAACTGTTCCCTCATAGCAATATTTATGAAAGACTAGATGAAAGGGCAGAATGAGATAAAAAACAACTTTAAAAGGCAGCTATAGGGTTTTATTCTCAATCACTTACACTTGTTCACTTTCAAGCTATCTTCTAACAATTTTCTGCAGCTCCAGCTGTATTCCTTGCAAAATTCTTGTAGACCATCTCTGTGGTAAGGCAGTTCCCTGGCCAGAACCATACAGGAGGTATTTTATAGATGAGACATGTCCAGCTTCAAAAAATACAGTTAAAGCCATCAGAATGAGGTCTGTGTCTAGAAAATGCCTCCCCAAAAAGGAGGCCATTTTGATGCAGAAACTTAAAGAGCAAGATGGAGATGCAGTGAAGAGCATGAAGTTCCCAGGCTGAAGGAGTGGGTACCTCCATCTCCTGCACTGCTCGCTGGGTACCTCTGTCCCTTGCATAAGCTCCCAGTTGGTAGGAGGCAGCTCTGCCTCTCCCAGTCCTCCTGGGGGGTCCAGATGCACTAAAATCACCACAACCCCAGGCTTGCTGGTGCCTCACTGGTCTCCAGGGATTGCTATATGGCCAGGGAGGTTTCAGCCACCTTCATGTACCAGCAGATTATCTCACTTACTACTATGGGACCAAAGAAAGAACAAAGACCCTGGTCTATTTCTTGAAAGGCACTTTTACTGGTTCAGGCTGAGGACCCTGGCAGAGCAAATGCTGTGGCCAGCAATTTCCATTGCGGTTGGCTGAAAGTTTTTAGAGATTAAGGGAAATAACAGAGAAAGAATCTCCTTTCTGTGCCAGAAAAGCACACAGCTGAAAGCTTTTCACTATGCAGGAGAGGATGAGGATTTGGGGGGGCTATTCTAACATTCTAACCAGAAAAGTTGGTGAAAATATTTTAGTGGGCACAACCAAGGAAAGATTAGTGTTTAAGGAGTCCTTTAACTCAGTGAAATCTGGTCAGATTTATACTTCTGTATTTTTTTTAATAATTGCTTAGGAAGAGGAGACAGATAAGAGCTGGGTTTAAAAAAAAAAACCAAAAACACAACAACCAACCAAACAAAAAAGCCCCCCCAACAAAACAAAACAAACAAAACCAACAAATAATTGTTTTCTAGCTTAATTTTATCAGTAACTCAGCCTGGTACAGCAGTGGGACCAGTTAACACTGTGCAGCCTGGCCAGTCTCACCACTGAAGTGCAACCCTTTCAGTTTTTGTAACATCAGATCAAAGGGAGGAAAGAGCAAAGAACTCATTTTGGTGCAATCTTTAATAAGACATCTGAGAAAAAGTGTGAGAAGGAAGTAGGTGTTTTTTTTTTTTTGCAGAGACAGTAATGAGATATTCAACAATAGTCAGGTTTAAATACGAACTCCTCTAAAGTATTCAAGTTAAGGTCCAGTCTGGTTACATTTTATAGATACCCTATGCATCACGCTAAACATAAATCACTACTATAAACAGGCAACTTTTAGCAAACAAATAACACTGCAAGCCAACCAATTACTTCTGTGCAACTTCAACTCCAGCTTTGTCTCTCTGCTAACCACGGTCCAAGCCTTGCCTGGGTCTCCCTATAGCACATGGACCTCTAATGCCACCTTAACTTAGTGCACAGAAGCCCAGGCCTGTGTGGCCCTTTGCAGGGCAGAAGCTGTCTCCCCCCAAGCTCCCAATAAATCTGAGGTGATCTGGAGCAGGTGCTCCTGTGCCTGCTCAGAAAGGCAACAAATCCGCCCAGAGTCAGCAAGGCTCACACTGGTACTTCTGTGGTCCGAGAGATTAAAGCAATATGCCAGCAGGCCTTTTATAAGGCGTCAGTGTGTGCTTTAAAGCCCCGCAGGGGCACACTAACTCAATTACCACGCGATGTGGACTCCTCACCAACCCATCCCATAATAATGAACAGACCTGCAGGTTCCAAATCTTTAAGGGGAAGGAAAACACCACCAAATAGATTAGCTCCACAGTTGTGCTGTTAATTATGGGTCATTTAGTTCAGTTAATCAATAGGCAGACTTCTTTAACCGGCTAATTATGCCAAACTGCTTCCACAATGAGCAGGTTTGCTGCTAGTTGTTAACCATGAAGGGATAATATTTCACTGTAAGATAAGTACGGTCCCAGTCCTCAGACAAATGCTTTGCAGTGCCCTGAGTTTGCACTGGCACTGGCTGCAATTTAACCACTTCCACACCAAATGGAGACTTTGCAGCTGGGACAGAAATAAATACCAGCATCACTGGCTTCACTGCTAAACCATCAGGATAAATATCTGGGCACATCCTCAGGTAAATCATTCAGATCATTTACTTTCCAAATCCCTCCTTGCCCAAGTAAACAGGGTCTAATATTATCTATGCAAACCAACCAGCTGAATTTGGTGGTAGCCCAGGTAAAACCAACCAGCCTGTGTTGCCTTCCAGGCTAGGGATATAGTACCCTCCTTTGCTTTGTCAGGCAGTTGCATGAGAGAACGTGTTCCAGCCAATGCAGGAGTCC
The DNA here is from genome assembly GCA_024605025.1 of Megaceryle maxima. Lineage (NCBI taxonomy): Eukaryota > Metazoa > Chordata > Aves > Coraciiformes > Cerylidae > Megaceryle > Megaceryle maxima. The sequence goes on along the minus strand of JANHGN010006526.1, from coordinate 39,948 downwards.
AGAGAGCCAAGACACATCCTCCCTTTGGACCTTCAAAGAGCAGATCAGCATGCAGAGGAGGAGGCCTAGGCTTTTGGCTTGTCAAAACAGATAAAAGGTCAAGAAAACCTCGTTACTTGTAGTTGTTTAGAAAAAAAAAAATGGATTTTGTTGCACAGTTGAAGAACTGATTACTGGATTCAAGGCCCCTGTTGAGGTCATCAAATAGTTATTGCTATAGAGCAAGATAAGAGTTGAGTGATAGCAAAAGTTTGTAGCTGAATTTCCTGGATATTTGTTTTAACAAAACAAAGCAATCCAGGCTTGGGCTTTGCTAGCAAATTGCTTTAGCTGAAGAATAACAATTTGCTGAGCATGCTCAGAGGTGCTTCTCTGACAAGTGAGGGTCTCCATTTACACTGTTGGAGTTTCAGAATTCCCTCACCTGAAGGGCTCCACTCCCAGTCCCAGAGGATGAAAACAGCACTGGCACATCAGCTCAGGGACCATCCTTAGTGCTTCCACTGACATCTGAATGACTACAAGTCATGGTTCCTGTCCAACTTGTCTCCCCTATTTTTATTTCCCCATCTTACTTCCCCTTTTTAATCCCCATCTACTGGCAAACCAGACTCCGTCTTTTACTACTTGAGAAAGTCTATTAATGGAGCATTACTGTAATAAAGAAATGCAAATGCAAGCCTTGGCAGTAAGTGTTTGCTAAAAATTTATCTCCACTGAAGTCATACTGTTGCAACTACACCAGAAAGACTAATATAGTTTGACGCTGTAGTAAAAACACAACTAAAGACAACAAATTAACTCTACCAATAGTATTAACTGTCTTTAACTGGGGGAGAGTTCAATGCAGCATTATGACCACTCAGAACAACTTTAGGTTAAATCACTGCATATCTAATTTAGCCCATTGGACCAGTGCAAAACTTGCATGTTCCCCAAATCTCAGAAACAGAGAGACCTTGAAATGTGTTGCCTTGGGTGATGCAACAGCAGATGGTCCACAGTTTATCACCTCTGTTCACATCTCTGATGACCTTTCTCGGACCATTTCACTGCATTCTCAGTCACAACAGACCTCACTAGATACAAGCACGCAAGAAGTTTGTTGCAGATAGAAGTTTTATCTTTGCTCCCCATCACCTTATTTTGGGCACATGGGAGCTGTGCTGTTTTAAGAAGAAGTAAGGCTTAACTTCAACATGTTTCTGCAATCAGCTCTTTCTAAAATACAGTTGGAGTACAAACTTTATGCAGGCTTTTCAGTTTTAGATGCTATTTTCTAACGTCCTCATGTGTTTACTAAAACATTAAAAAGATTGCAGTGTTGACTGGAAAAAAATGGAGCACAAACTTGCAGGAAAAAAGGACTTTGCTGAATGACAAAATTCTTAGAGAAGTGGCAGGGTTTGTATCCTGAGGTGGCTTGTTAACCAGCTGCAGCAATTTCTTGTTGGAAAACAAGGTGCTCTGAGAAAGGGCTGCAGTTGGATTCCAGGGAAGTTTGGGCAGAACTGCAGGATCAGATTGCAGGCTAATTTTGGGGTTTACTCTGGAAAAAGTACTAGTGAGATTTAAAACCACTCCTTGGTAGTACTATAAAGCATTGTACATTCCCACATGCAACTGATTTACTAAACTTCAATGCATTTGCCAGGAGCTGGAATTTCAACCTAGGAATTTGGAAGCAGAACCTTAAAGGTTTGTGTGTGGGGAAAAAAAAAACAAAACAAAACCAAAAAAAGACTGTTTTACCTATATCACTAGAAAATAATGGGATAAGGAATATTCCATTGGGACACATGGTGCTAGATGGCAGACGTGATTCACAGAGACATTCAATCAGATGGCACATCAAAAGCAATGGTAAATTACACATCTTCAATAAAAAACCCCATTAAGTCATAGATACTTGGCCATGGAAGAAGGCAATTAGACTACAGCATTATTTGTTAAACAACAAGCACAAGATGATATATAGTGAATTTTTTGCCATAATAGCCATTCCTGGTCATTCATTTTGAAGAGAATAAATCTGTCACTTGAGTGAAAACAATTGACAGCACCATTTATTACCTTGCATGCTTCAGAATAACAGCACAATTTACATGTTGCCCTTTGGCACCAAGACTCCCAGCTTGCTTAGAAACAAAGTGAAAATATCTATAGACCTGGTAGCAAGGATTTGCTACCAGGTCATAACTGACCTTATATGGTTTATTTAAGTTTCTGTAATGGTGAGGTCTTGTTCAGCCCCTGGTTATAGGATAAATAGTTTTGTTGTTTTTTTGGTTTGTTTTTTTTTTTTCCTGGAGAATCCACAGCCTCAGGACTCTGAAACACAGAGGGTCACACAAAGGTCTCTGTACCTGACAGTTCAGAGAGTAACATTTTAGCTCTGATCCTCCAAGATGTCTCCTGGGAATTAAGGATATTAAGGTTTTCTTTCAGAAGCTTTAAAGGGCTGGGTCCATCAGAAAGGAGGAATTTTTTCCCTTGCTCATGAAGGTAAATCTTTGTATGAAAAAAGAAAGCTAAGATCTAGCACAAAGTCAGCCAGATCCTTGCTACATCCAAGCCATTTAACTCATTGAAAAATAAGCCAATGAAAGCTATGGGAAACACTGTGTTACTGGAATAGGAAACACTCAACCGAAAAAAAGACTTTAAAAGTCCTAAAATGCTGCCCTTTATAGTAACAACTTTGCAGTACTAGCTGCTGGCTGTGTTTCTTTTTAACAAAGGTTAATAGGTTTCCTATAGCACCTGTTACAAATGCACAAGACCCACAAATTTGAGATCACTTATACTGGAGAAGTCTGCAGACAATTTTGGAATATCATCTTAAAGAGACATTTGGCTTCTTGAATCCAACAGAAATATTTAGGTTGAAAGCTATTATAAACCTCTTTCAAGCACTTCTGTATACTGGAGCAACAAAAATCTATCCAGAATGGATCAACTGGAAAAAAATCTTACTCGCCTTTAAAGGATTAAACTGGGATTTCAGGTCTATAAGTGGATGTTCATCACAGCCAGGTGCTGGTGAGGCTCTCTCCCTGTGCAGGGCGGTCTCCCCAACTCCAGCAAACTGGTGCAAGAGCCAGAATATACAGCTTTTCCCACCACAAAACTGCTCAATTTTGCAACTTAGCAACATCCACTCCAGCTCCTGAAGTTTCACACAGCTCTTCCCTTTGGCGATGGTTCCCCGAGTCCACAGAAAGGACGGGTCACTGCCTCTTAACACTCTCATTATACTTAAAGTTTAAAGTGGGCTATGATGTTTATTTTAATTTTTCCCCACTGTTTGATACTGCACAGCAAGGTCAAGAGACTGACCATTTATTAAGAAACTCTGTTTTTCCCAAGCGCTGTTCTGTACATTGTAAAATCCTGGGGAGATTAATACAGCTGGTGGCAGAACTTAGATTCTTAAAACATACCTTGTCCCTTTATGCCTCCTTCCACAGCACCCTGGTCTTTGTAGTGCTATGAAGAAATTGTCACTCTGAAATATCCTATAACTATGCCCCAATGCTGAGAATAAGAAAGAAAATGAGATCTTTGTTTTCAGGTATCTTAAGGGAAGATTTTATCCCTTTGCTGTTACAGAACATTTGCAAAGATCCAGACTATATCTGGTTTCTTAGCCTTTTTCTCTGCCCCCCCCCCCCCAATATTCT
>JANHGN010006526.1:0-26788 GCA_024605025.1 Megaceryle maxima | reverse complement strand
CCTTTTTCTTTCCTTCTTTTTTCCTCCCCTTTTTCTTTCCTTCTTTTTTCCTCCCCTTTTTCTTTCCTTCTTTTTTCTTCCCCTTTTTCTTTCTTTTTTTTTTTTAATAGTTGTCACCAATCTGTAGTTATGTTGTCAAATAAGCTGCTGATACAGGTATAACATTTACTGTAATTTCTAGCAATGCTGAGAATAGAGTTTGTTGTTTGGTGTCCCCCCCACCTTTAAACATTGCAGCATAAAATTCACCTGACTCACATGTCAGTTCAGAGCTCTAAAATAACTTAATCCAAAACCTCCATGTGAATGAACTGAATGACTGAGAAACACAGAGGGGCCTGGACAACCCAGAGCTATGGAAGCCTCTGTCCATAGCAGCAGACCAGAAACCACTGCTGAACCACAACCTCTTAATACAAGCAGCAAACACCTGGAGGTTTAAACTTCTCCCTCTCCAGCAAAGTCAAGAAATGAAGATCCTAGGTAGGGATTATTTAACAATTCATTCCAATATTCGGAGGGTACGACTTCTCTTCAGAAGAGCCAGTGTGAGATACTGTAGATTGTTCTTGTTTTTACACCGCTCTTTGCACAGCCAAACGTGCAAATGTTCAGGAACTCCACGTGATGGGACTTTTGGTTTGCTTTGTTTCTTCCATGCCAAAAGTGTTTGTTCTCTTCCTCAAATCTGACACAGGGATCCTGATGCCTCATCTGGGCATAGCTGTATAAGGTGGAAATTAGATCTCCTCACATTTAGGGGTCTCTTAACCAGGCCTAAAATTCTTTATTCTGTTCCCTTCCTTGGTTCTCACTCCACATCTGTCACCTTCTTAAAACAAACACAATTTGGCAATGGATGAAGCATCACAGTAACAGACTGGGGGGGCAGAGGTCACATACCCTGCCTCAGTCTATGGAGTCTAAAAGCAGAGTACTTAGTGTTATTAGCTTTTCTGCATGAGTGATCAATCCCAAACTGGACATATGTGTGCCATGGACAGACTGATAAAAGTAGCATTTATTTTTTCTGAATGGGCTATTTACTACTTAGTTGTGACTGCAATAGCTGACTGCAAGCTATACTTCAGTGATATGCTGCTAGCACACTTTCTGATAAGGCTAAAACCATTAGCCGGACAATAAATTAAAAATAAATAAATAAATAAGGGGAGAAGTGCTCATGTACATGCTAGGGGAAGAGCTTAAGGCAAGCTAGACATCTGCTTAGAGATGACACCCCTAAATATTGTCTTTGTTCCCAGGACTACTCCTGCTACTTCTCTTCAGGGATGTGAGAAGATATAAAATAGGCTCCTACCTATTTTAGATAGGTATTGTAGGGTCCAGCTCTATGTACAAAAACTTCACCCAAAAGGCTTTGCAACAGAGGGAACAAATGCTGCTTCCCTTTCTCACATTCAGAAATAACAAAATGTCCAGTTCTTACACAGCTTTCTCTCACAGCCCTCAGGGAAGGATGATATCCTTTATTTCATGAATAGGGAGAGCGAGTCACAGTCATGCTCTACCCAGCAGCACAGCCTGAGTTTCCCTATGTACTGCTGTGGAGCTTTGCTCACCAGCAGATTTATTTAAAAAAAAAAAAAGAAAAAAAGAAAGCCCACCAGATGAATCATATTAAAGTCCAGATGACCTTCACTGTATTCTAAGAAACTGACTCTGACACTAACACCCACACACCCTGTAAGGCAAGAGGAAATCATTGCCTGGCTTTGACATACGGTCTTCTCAGGGCCTTTTGCTGCTCAGATCACCTTTCTTTGAATTTAAAAAGTCTCTGCTCCTTGGGAGCGTAACTCCAGTGAATCAAGTGGGGTTACCAGTTTATAGTAATTGGTAGTCTTAGCCTGTATTTTCCATCCTCTTTGATGCTACTTACCAGCCTGGGGCCAAGCAGCTGTTCCTAAAGGTGACTATAATGAGTCCCATCACAGCCATCTTCCCTATTCTCAACTGTCTAGAAGGAACTGAAAGAAGTCGAGTCCTGGGACCAGGGAAATCAGAGCAGGGCACTACCTTGACTCCGGTCATGGCCTCTTGCAGCATGAGAAAGCCACCCATTTCTTTAAAATACTACCTCAGCTTCTTTTTTTCTCATTTCACTTCCCTTCTCTGCCCTACTCTTTGACACTGCACACTTCAAGTCAGGACTTTAAAACCCAGGAGCCAGCAGCCAGAGAAGCTTGGGCCACTTCTCCAACACACAGTATGGCTGCCTGGCTGCAGGCCTTTTAGAGAAGCAACTGGTCCACCACAGCAGGTGAAGCAGGGAACATCCAAAGCAGTCTGAAATTCATTGTTTTACTGCTCATCAGATAATTCCCTTTATAAGCAGTGCTCTTTTCACGTGGCAAGCATGCTGATGTAGACCAACGTGTCTAAGTTACTTTGCTCTGGAACGTCTTTCCCTAACACCTACTAGGAAACTATCCTGCAGAGGCTGACGATCTGTGCCCCTTTCTGAGCAAGGAGCTGGACCCTGTACAAAACGGGACACAGAATTTTCCTTCACCAGGATTCTCCCCTTAGATCATCTGAAGCCCACTGAAATCACAGCCCATGCCAATAATACCCTCTATGAACACCAAGAGATTTTTTAATGTGCAGATTAACTTAAAAAAAAAAAATCACTATTCAAAAATGAGGAAAAATTTTTCCATTTCACATGGCTTTACAAGTTGCTCCAAGTCATTTGCAGCCCAGCAATTTGAAATGTCTGCTCTTGCAAAGCTGTCTGCATTTTTTGGCACAGCTTAGTTTTCCGCTGCAAATCCCATGCAATTAATCTGTTCTTCAGAAAGTGAAAGGCAAACGAGGAAGTCCAGTTACAACAGAACGCTATGGGAACCTTTTCATGTGTTTTAATAGGAACTGAGCTAAACCCTGGATTAACTCAAGACATTGAGTTAAGAACAGTCTCCAGCTTGAGACAGACATGGTAAGTGCTTGGGATGCAGACATTGGGAATGGACCATAATGACCAAGCTTCTGTACCCCCAGACAGCGATACTTCCAGTGCCAGCTGACCAGCACGGCCACTGGTAGGGCACATATGAACGAGAGGCATACCCGACAGACCCGCATCTCACAGGATTGTGACGGTGAATTATTGTGGCTGCCCCTCAAGGCTGGTCAATAAATGAATATAAACATGGCACGCACACACCAACTGTATGTGCTACGCATCTTTTATGGGAGCCACAACTAACAGCGTGCCGGGGTCTGGCGGTTTGCTTAACACACCCTGCGTGCAGACCACCCACGTGCTGCAGCCCATTAGACTTGCGCATGCCAGCGAGGCTCAGCTCTGCACCAGGAGAGATTAGGAAATCTCAGGAGTACGTGTTCCTCCCAGCTTCGTCCCTGACTACAGAGATGGCATAAGCTACAGGACACAATGTCAAGGAAAAAAAGTCTACCCAGGTCTGAGATAAATCACAAGAATGAGATACACCTCGCAGGTCACCTTGCTCAGCTCCCTTGACAGCCAGAGCTACTGCAACGCTTTCGCCTCACGGTGAGACTGTCTCCAGCAGCCATCCTGCAAGAGCTTGTTAACAAAACAAGCCCATGAGCACCACTGTTCTCCAAGCCCGACACTTGAATCATGAGATCATAAATAGGGCTGATCGAATCATAACTAACGCACTTGACAGCTTGTGCTGCTTGCTCTGCTTTTGTCTCACACAATGGGGAGAAAAGGGGACTTGGAGTTGAAATGAAATGCCCATGACATATCGTCACAGCCTCAGAGGTGTTACCGGCATTTACTGGGCAGTAAACGTGGTTCTTGTAGCACAGTGTAAAACAAGCTATCTGCATCATGTCCTGTGTGCCCGAGCACGGCAGTGAGGGACCCTGTGCAGCAAACTCTGAGTACAGCAGGTAGGAGCCTGGTAGGATCCCACAGGAGAAGCATGCAATGAAGGCAGGGGGGTCAGGATGCTGCTGCACAACCCATGCTGTGCTGTTCAGCTGGGGCTATATGAGAGTCATGGTGCAAGCATACTTTTTGGCTATAACCAGAAAGTGAGAACCATAAGTCATAAAAATTAAGGCAACTGCTAAAAATCATCAAAAGCTAGGGAAATGTGCTGCCTTTCTTCATCCATAAAAGAAGGATAACAATATTTCCTTACCTGACAAGTTAAGCAGTTCCACAGGTCTTCAGTTATTGGATCAGGAACATCTTCTGGGCCTCAAGCAGCAAGTCAGGGAAATAAAGGCTCTTGCCCCAAGAGGTAACAGGCAGGGCAGCTGCTGGGGCAGCTCCAGCCCTGGGAATCAGGCATCTCTAAGTGGATAGATCAAGGCTGAAACAGATCATTAACCTATTGGGTGGTGCCGGTCTCAGCAGAGCCCATAGTCAGGCAAAGCTGGGAGCACACTACAGTATCACTAGGGAGGGAGAATAGTCCCAAGCTGAGTTGAAATGGGCTCCTGGAGCCCCAGGTGGGTCCCAGCAGGGCCATCAAGGCTTATTAGTGCCCATCAGTCAGGTGCAGATAAGGTTCTTACACAGTTACTGAAAAGCAACTACAGTGAAGCTAACACACGGGTGCAAGAGCCACCCCAGCCACAGTAGTCCCCATGCAAGACATGAGCCATCATGCCGTGGGGCCCCTTCTCCTATTTTGCATGTCCTACTGCACCCAGCCCAGGCTTCAATTCAAAGGGCAATCCAAAAAAGCAAGTGGGTTTGTAATCCCATGAGCAGTCTCACCAAAAGGAGGAGATGAACAGCTCTACTACAGCAGGTTGTAAGAAATGGGCCCAAAACTGCCGATGAGGTTATTTTTATGAACGGCAAATTAATGATAGGTTTTTGGAAGTGAAATGGGTATGAGAGATGGATTTTTCCGAAATGTCAGAACATTTTGTTTCAACAGTTTTCAAAATGAAAATGTTGACATTTTGCAAGGAAAAAAACGAATTTAGATTTTTGTTTAATGTTCAATGTGGATTCATCAATAGGAAAACTTGAGAAAATAATCCATTTTATGACAAGCATTTTAGAACTTAGCTCAAAATTAATTTAGGGTTGGGATTTGTTTAATTAATTAAACCTTTCTAGAAAGTATAGGTTTCAGTTGGCCTGAAGTGTTACAACCCAGTTTACACATTCAGGCATTGATATAGAAATTCTTAGCTCAGATTAAAGGAAGGTGGGAGAAGATAAACCAGTTTTAAAGAGCAGCACTTAGACACAGGAACAGGCTAGGAGAGGGAGTCATATGTGCAGGACTGAACAGTAGAGATCAGAGGGGAGAATATTCTAAGCAAGGAAAAAGGTGTAGCATTGCATAGACCCCACTGGAAGGGGATAGAGAATTTGGTATTATAGGGGGAAAAGTGGGATGCAGAAGACAAGGGACTTCGCAAACATGTCTTAATCCTCAAGCATTCTCAGGCTAAGCCCAGCTCCAGAACATATAAATGCTTAAATAAACATGAGTCAATTTATTATTCCTCTGTGTTTCAGATCTTCATCACCTTCTGCCTGGCTCATTTGCTGCAATTAAACGCCTGTAAACAGGTTATACCCTGAAAGCTACATTTTCCTGGTAAGTGGTCACCTTAACCTCTTCTGCTTTGACTATGGCTAATACTTCCCTGGTCACACTATAATCACTGAGTAATGGGGCCAAAAGTGAATTGCTAGGTCACTCTGTTCAACAAAATTATCTCCAGCATCCAAACCACATATGTGACTGTGCTTTGCTGATGACTGTGACAAGCACTGCTTCAGAGTCAGGAAAAAGTTAATTATGTCATATTTCTTAAAAATCTTTACAAAACTTGCCCTGAACACAGGACACATGCTGCTGTATTAAACTAGCAAGCATAATAACGAACTCTACAGTCATCTAGTTATGCTTTCTTGCTGGTTATTGGTGTTGTGCACATTGTGAAACCAGCAAAGTGGAGCCTACTGTGAAATGGTGTAATTTTCTGGAAACCTAGAAAAACTTCTCCAAGCCATTCTAAGAACTGGGGTTTGATTGCCTTGTTTTTAAATCAGTCCAAAATAAGCTTCATCACAACATATACCAGTAGAGGGGAAGTGCACGAGCAGCTAGAGGAACCGTTAACAAGACTGACTTTTTTAATGCTTTGGTTTTAGTGGCAAGGTCTGAGCTGAAATACTGCTGACAGAGCCAACGTTTATTACAGCTTCTCAAACGAGAAGCAGGTTTTGAGATGGTGTAGATGAGTGTAACTCCACTGAATCAAGTGGTGTTACCAGTTTATAGTAATTGGTAGTCTCAGTCTGCATTTTCTATCCTCTTTGATACTGACTCTGTCAAGATATGTCGATTGTCTCTACCAGGAAAAAAGAAAAAAGTAAGAGAGAATAAATATTATTTCCACAGTTATGTTAGAAAATTTTGCACTCTCCAGAACAGGATTAAACAGGCCATCTCTCCTTATTTCTATACCACTCCTCTCTCTCCCAAACTCCACAAAATACCTCTGCAGAAATAAGTAAGAATGTGAAGTTACCGTGAAAAAGAAATACATTGCCTAAACCAAGCTTGCAGCATGATTTTCACAGCTGTGTAGTGTGTTCTCATGGGCTGAGGTCTCTACATCCCTTTGGAGAAGCAGTCTGAAAACAAAAACCTGTGCACTCCACCAGGCCAACACACCATCCTCTTCTTGACTGCCTAAACCCCAGCAGCAGGGAGGAAAAAGGAGGCTATTGCATGCAAGTCACTCCAGGAAGCCATCTCTGTTTTTACACAATCTCTATTCTGAGCTTTATGAAGAGCTCATGAGAAGGAAGGTAAAGAAAGTCACAGTGACAGTGCAACCAAAACTCAGAGATGCAGTGCAGTACTTAGCAGTGTTTACCTGCTTCAATAATTCTGATCCCAGGGCAGAGTGCTGAAGATTAGCTCCAGACCTCATTAGGCAGGATAGAATTATGTGGGTTAACAAAGTAATACTCTTGGCTTTCTTTTGCATTTTAAAAGTGGCTTGAGACCTATAAAATCCCTTTGAATTTTATTAAAAGTCTTCTGCAATAATTTTTCATCCTGCAGCCCAGTTGAGCCGAACTAATAAATTAGCATGTTATCTGTGTGGCTATCCATTAGAGCTTCAAATGACGATCATTAGAGCCAAACACCTAACAATGCTGATTACGACTGGGGAGGAAGCAAGCTGGTCCACCAAGCAATGAGCACCAAGGATAATGAATGAGGGACACATCTACCCACATGAGCCCACAGGAGAGGGACACTGTGAAGAAAAGCATCTCCAGTTGCCAAAAGGGCAAGCTTTGGACACCCTGAGCAGGCAGCCAGAGGCAGAGAAAGCCAGACAGGAGCCCACTAGAATTGAGTGTGTATGAAAGCCTCAGTGAAGGCTCATCAGGCCTATCCTTACTGCACAGTCCAGGTGAGGTTTTGTTTGTATGGAACTGGGACTGGTTGCCCATATGCAAACCTTGGCCACAGATTAGCTCTGCTTTTCAACTGAGTTGTCTGCCTCAGCTCAAACCCTGATGAATGCAAGAAGGCCACAACATGAACATAAATCACCCAACTTTCTAGTTGCTACAGCTCTAGGCATTGTAGTGGCAGACGTGGTTTGATGTTGGAGTGACGTAGTCATACTTGGCATCAGCTTCCCTCAGGTCTTTTGCTTTTCTTCACACACTTCAGGATTTCTGATCAAAATGTCAGTACAAGTAGAGCATAGTACTTATTTTTCTCTTCTACAAAGCAAACAGGCAAACTTAAAAAAATCAAGCCGGGTATTAAAACCCAAAGAGTAGAATAGAAAACAGAGGCTGGGAGATCGTGTCTTCAGCAGCAGTGCTCTTGGTTCCAGTGCTGTTTGCTCAGCAAAAGCTGGTAGGATGCTGGCTACGCCTCTTGCTCTCTGGATCGGTGAGTGGAGGAGGACAGTGGGTGGCTGGATCTGAAACTCCCTGGGGTAACTGTAGCATACTGCAAGGGCAGAGCTGCCTCAGCCCCTGAGCTCCCCACACCAGTCCTGAGCAGAGAGCCAGGACTATGCAGCCAGGAGGCTCTGGCTGCTGGGCAGCCACACGCTGCTTCCCACTCCTCAAGGATTCTCCAACAAACATGCTCCCATCTTCTTGTGCGTGCTGCTCTACCCTGCCACTGCAGGACCCATCTTTCTCCTCCTTGCCTGCCCTCCCAACCGTCTCTGTTTCCTTCTCTCTACTGAATCATGTCTGTCCCCTCTTGAAGGAGCATTTGGGTTCCTGGTCACCTATGTGAGAAGGAGCCTGAGGACTAAAGCACCAAAACTGCCCAAGTATGTGCAGGCAGGGGAGTGCAAAGGTAGGTTAATTTACTTCCTCTTCAAGGTATTTTCTGAGGATTATTTTTAAGATCTCAATTGCTCTGATTCCCACAACCCTGTGTCCAAAGGGGCAGCCCAGACACATCCCTCAGGGTGCTCTGCAGCCAGCCACTGCTCCACTGTGAGCTGCCAGCATTTCACCTTTCCTCAGAGCAAACTAATGACAAGAAAGGGATTTCAGGGAAGTGTTGTCACACACTGCCTGGTTCACTGAACCATAGCAGCTTGGTCATGCTTCCCTGGACTCTTTTTCTTTACCTTAAACAAGACCTATCTCCCTCTTCCAGCCACTCACTCACTTCTGCAGCTCCCACCTGCATCAATACCCACCCCCCCAGCGCCAATGGAGACACAGGTTGTTCATCCCCAAAACAAAAAAAACCCTCCTGCCTGAGCTGAGCCTCACGATGTGCTACCCAAAATGAATTTCAAGATACATCTCCAAGCTGCTGCTCTTCCCCTTGGGTCATATAGACACCATTTTAGTATGTCTTTACTTCCAGCCTTCATCCTCTTCATCTAATTCCCTTTCACTTCCCACTCCTATCCTTTATTACTCTAAGAGGAAAAAATGTTTCTTTTTACTCTCAGTCTCTGTTTCTTTCCTCCTGTCATTCCCTTCATATCTCATTCATGATGATGTTTTTGTTCATGCAATAACTAGTTTGCTCTTTCTCCTCTTCCCAGTGGGCTACTTTGATGTACTGTTCCTATGTCTGTTTTACACATTCCTTTTCCTCCCTCCAAAGACATATCAGTCTATTTCCCATCTCCTCCTCCTTACTCATCTCTTTTCCTGCTCTGATCTATTCTTGTTGCACCAAATTTGTTTCATGTGTAGATAGTTTTAAAGCCTGCTGCCCCGACAAGCATTTCAGTAAGTGCTGGAGGATACGGACTGTCAGTCCAGTCACTGTAAACCAATACCAGATGCCAGTTTAACACCCTGCCTTAGCCATGCTGTATTAAGAACACCTGACTCCCAAAGGAAAACCTAACCCAGGGAGCACTTAGGATGATAATCCTTCAGTCACTTCAAGTTCAACAGATCACATTGCAGCACAAAACTGGAAGAGCCCCTGGGCACCTGTCCCAGTCAATGCCCAGATATTCATCAGGAAGGATGCCAACCAACAGGGACAGCCTTTTTATTGTCTGTAATCAAGAAAGTCCCCTGAAAATTAATAAAATTCACTTGCAGCTTCATAAGAATGCAGAGAGAGAAACTTTTAGAGCTGCATACTCTTACTTATGATAATTCACAGCAAGATTCAGTATCAAGCGTCAAGGAGCCTGACAGCCCATTGCAATGGGAAACCTGGGGGTGAAAATGACTCCCCCCTGCACATGACAGCCATTCACTAACCTGCCCCTTGCCCTGAGTATCCATAAGCAGGGAGAAACACAAGAAGTCTAATAAACACGCTTTTCCACCCTGTGCCAAACAAGTCATTAGCACTTTCTGCAATGTCTCCTCCTGATGAAAACTCACTGCTACCTGACCCAGCCACCTTGAGGAGAAAGCAGGTGAGCAGCAGGAACAAATGACATGGGAACTGCTATAGCATCCCCTTCGAGGCTGAATAACACTTCCTTGGGGCAGGCACTGTGAAACAGGGCCTTTTGCAGCCTGAGAATTTGGACACAGAGCACAAATGTCATTTGGTGCCCAGCAAGTACCCCCTGGGCATTTGGGCTGGCTGCCAGGCTGTTTGACCAGCTGCCTTACCTTCAGGGTTTGATGAACAGCACTTCATTTGAAGGTTATAACAGAGCATTTTGGCCACTTCAATTCACAGAGCATCGTCCAATGATATCATTAATGCTGCAGAGCTGTGGGACCAACACATATGTTGGCATTAAAGCCTAAAAAAGAAAAAAAAGGCTTACTTCATTTATGGTTGTTCCAAAGTGGAGAATACAGGAACAAAGTAACGTGCTTGTTGTGATAGGACTAGTTTATCAGCAAAGTGAGTTGAATTAAAAGATCCAGTTTACAGTAAATGAAATGTGCTGTTAATTTACGAGAGCATTTGAATCGTTGATCCCAGAAACCTGGCACAGTTTTCTTGTACCTTACACAGCCATGTGCATCAGTTATTCCCAAGATGGTAACTGCAGTGAGAGCCATGATAAATCCAAGTTTTCCTCCCTCATCTCCAGCTCTGAATCCTCCAAGCTCACTAATGACAGCAACCTACAAGTGAGCTCTGTGAGCACTCAAGCACCCATGAAATAATAAAGTGGCTACAGCAATCTTCATGTCATTGCAAAGGTTAGGTGCAGGCTGCCCTTTGCATGCCTCAAATCCAAACAGAGTCTGTGTCTGAGTGGGGAAAAAGAAAAGATTTTAAAAAAATCAAGATGAAGCAAGCCTCAGCAATTGTTTCACATGTACACACACACACAGCACATTGTTCAATAGTAATGGTCTGAAACGTTCTATTTCCACGGTGCTATAACAGCATCACTTAGAGGCATTACACAGGCATAATGCAGCTCAGTTTGGTAAGAGTGTGGTTTGCCTTGGGTTTTTTTTAAGTACGGAAAGGAAGAACTAGAAGCCTTGTGAACTTTTGTGAGCCCATCCTAAATCATTTCACTATAAATTACTGTGCCTAAAGTCAGCTCAATCTCCAGGAAATTAAATTAGCCCATTTATTGAATAAATATGATTATGTCTATGTACAGGGGAACAGTTTGAGTACCTGACAAGCACCTACTGCCACTTTGACAGCCAACTGCGCCTGCTGCAAGTGGGCACAGGTCTTTTGTGTCCTAGATACCAATTGTATGGCTATGCCCTAGGGCATCTAAAATGTCACATAACACCCACGATTGGGCACCTGATTTACTCCCACGTGCTCCTGCAATAGCAGGTGATGTAACATGATAAATCTCAGTGTGGAAAATCTCTGATCTGCATGATTCCCACCCCACTTCTAACTGCAAGCTCAGCAAGGCCTAAGAAAATTACCTCTTGGTACCAGGCCAGCTGATTTAACTAGAAAGACATAATAAATATTAAAGAGTCTATATATGTATGGTGTAGACGTTGCATATATGTGTGCCTCTCCTTTGAGGTTCTATCTACCGATAAGTGACTAAATTCTGCCCTTGGAGGCATAGTGAAAACCTGTGGACTCAGATCAGGCTATAGTCAGGGGCAGCATTTGTTCATAAATGGAAGTGACACAGGTTAATGGAGAAGAAAGATAATCTTCATTATCTGAATCTGAGCAGGTCTCGTCGTATACAAAAAAAACCTTAATGCAGTGCTGATGGCAAATATAAGTAGGTACCTTAATAGCTATCATCACTGACTGAACCATATGAATACCTAACACAACTGCTGTGCTGGAAAACAGCTTTTGACCTGCCAGTAACATTTCATTTTGAACTCAGCACTAGCCACAAAACCCAAGTCTTTTGAACCTGGAAAGCTGTATACACTGTACATGCAGTGAACTCCTAGCCTTGAGGCTGAACATTGACTTATTTGGTGAAAATTTATTAGATTTGTCAGGTGAATAAAATTCTTTATTAAATTTCCCTGATTGAAAGTATGCCTGCGTATTTTAGTTTTTCATTAGAGGGCCGCTGAATTTGTCTGAAGTAGTTAAGAATATTGTAAGTGATCTATCAGTAACAATTGGACCGAGCCACAGCAGAAACCCCCTAGGAGAACATGCTCTGCCTATGAAACCGAAGTCTAAATGCTACTGGTTTCAAATTCTCCCTGCCAGAGGGGAGCAGAAAAGAAATTAAGCTAGAAAAATGTTTTGTTTTGTTTTATAAAAGGAGAGAAAAGAAAAACCTCAGAACCACCTCTCCTCACTCATACACAGACACACAAACACTGCCAGAAGGAATAACAAAAATATTTCAGAATTAGCTGCAATGTTCAGCAACAAGTGTTGGACCAGGGTGCTTAGCAGAGCTGCTCATTTGTCCTTCCCTCTCCTGCTCCCCACCACCCTTTCCCCGTAGAATGCGTCCAACATCATACGCCTGGGGAATTTATCAGAGTTGCCCGGGTCTGATTTCTAATTATGATGCAGGATGCACAGTGATAAATTTCCTATGGGACACTCATTATATAGAGCATATGAATGTGCTGTAATCAGGCGTATTTGTTGCTATGGAAAAACACAGCAAGCATGCAGAGCCTTCTGTGTGGCATCTTTAGCATCCCTGCACTTGGAGTACTTGGATTCTTTGGCAGCACACGACATAGCAACATGGCATCTGGCACAAAACCCAAGGACGTTACAAGTTTCAACTGAAAAACTTGTGGGGCTTGTTAGCCTATTGCATCTTTGAGGGGCATTAGATTTAATTATTTCACATTATTCCCTTTTAAGGCAAAAGAATCAAAGAATCGTATCACAGGCAGCACGAGGTTGGAAGTGTGACCTTTCCCTCCGCCTTCCAAAAGTCTGTTGTCTTCCCTGTATATATACTGGCCACATCCATTATAGGAGGTGAAATAAGATCATTGCACCATGTATTCACACTTTTCTGTGCCAGGGTTACACAGGACTCAGCATGGCCTTCCCTGTGCCTACGTAAAGGGGTGGTAGCCTGAATGCCACAAAGGGCAATGGCCAGGTAGGACATGCTAAAGAAAGGGGGGGAAGAAAAAAAAAAAAAAAAAAAAAAAGAAGCAAGGAAAAAAAAGGAAAAGAGTCACCATGCTTATTAATTAAATCTCCTGCTAATCCCTTCTGTGAGCAGCTGATGGAGGTGGGGAGGGTGCCAAAGTGCAGTCCTCTCTATGCTCCTGAATTAAATGGCTCTCCGAGGCGCATGGAAACACTCAGCCCATTTGTTTTATGTCTTCCTTAGTTTAAAACATTTAACCTACTGCCCAGGCCCACAGCGCCAGAGAGCATTCATCGGGGCTCCTGCAGTCTCCATAGAGAGGCAGGAACAGTGGTGAAGCCATCTCTCTCCATAGCCTGCTCCTCCAAAGAGAATGGGGAGATAACACTCAATTTAATCACCTTTAAACAACACTCTGCTCTCTATTTCTGGAGCCTTTGACCCAGAGACAGTTTTTTCTGACACTGTGCTTGAAGTGAGAAGTGAGGTGGTGCAGCTGTGAAGGGCTGCCAATTGCAGATTGATGGCCACACGAACAGCCATGGGAGGTACTGAGCATCACACCTGCCAGAGTCTTGGTGGAGAAGCATCATTAGTGGTGTGCTCCTTATTCCTGTGATAAAATAAGTTCAATGCTGGGAAATTCCAATACTTCCCTTTGTAGCAAGGAAATTAGAATAAATTTTTTGGAAATAAAGAGAGGCAGGCAGCCTTAAGCTGCCATAATAACCACTGCTGCTTAAACATTTAAATGTTAAGTGCAGATGTAATGAAGAGTGGAATGTGGGGTTTTTTTTCCTCTGAAACATGAGTTTACTCATATTGTATTACAGCAGCACCCACCTTTCTGTTCACCTCAGGCTGGAGGAGAGATTTGACTTGTATTTATTTGTATTTCCCAAATCCTAGATGGTATAAAACATAAGCCTACCAACTTGATAAAAATTTACTGGCATCTCAAGCCCGTAACTCTCTCCAGAACAAGTACACTGATGAAATCTAACATCTCTACAAAGAAGCTGTGATATAAAACCAAGCTGACAACAGACCAGCGACTGCCATGCTCCCAAGCCCCTGACAAGCAGGCAGGTTAAGGGTGAAGTGTTACTCATCAAACTTGAAGGAAAGCATTCAAAACATTCTTGGTTTTGTTAGTGTAGCCTTTCATAATGCTTATAAATGAGAAACTTGACAAGAAATATGAATACACAATTTCTCAAACAAAACACACATAAAAGAGTGAAATTCCCCTCCTACTTCAAGGGAAAGGTGTCTCATTTGCTGGTGCCAAGTACTGATTTAAAACACTGACAGATACAGACCACTAAAACTTCCCGTAATGAACTGTGGGTTTCAGTGTTGGTAAGAAACCTCAAAAACACAACAGGAAATGAGGCAAAGGTTTTCTTTTGTTTCCCCTACTGTTGCTTATATAAAGGGGAAATCGTTATCGTTTATTGCTAAATCTGTAACTCAGAAGAAAGATCGGCTCTTCCCATCCCTCCCGCCCCAGCACAAGCCCCTCCACACAGCCATGAGCACACATATCCGGATGAGCAGCACTGAGAGTGGTCATGCCAGGTGGAAATAAAAGCAGAAGCTTAGTTGCTCATTTAAGGCCTTTCAACTGCTGCTTTTGAGAAGAAAAAAAAAAAAAAAAAAAAATTGCAAGAACATTTTTCCTCTGTATCAGTTGTCCCTTGCCAGCAGCACTACTGTGGTTACCATTGGGAGCTCTGCGTTTAATAGTTTGTGCTTTTTGACTCTCTGCTGAATTTATTATTTTTTAATCCCCCTACTGAAATGTTTGTTAATCCTATAGGGCTTTTCTTTCCTCAAGCGGAGAAAACTCTCACCTAAAAAGTTTTGGAGAACTGACTTTTGTCTGCATGTGCAGCCTCCTCGCACATCTCATTGCCTCCTTCCCATCCCAACACTTGATAAAGAAATGGCAGCATAAAACAAACACGATGAAGTGTTTAGAGGTAAGAGTTTCTTAAAGCTATGCAGTCACAAGAGAGAGAGAACTGGAGAGTGCAGCCGGTTGCTGTATTTCTGCAGCTGTTTCACATGCTGGATAACTGAACATCAATTCACAGAAGAAGTGAAAAGCGCTATTGAGAGTTCTCTTATTTCTTGGCCGAGTGTGTCCACGGTGGCAGCCGTTGGGGCAGTACCAGTAAATATATACTGAAAAAAGTACCCCAAAATATGACCCTCATTTCTGCTCTTAATTTCTGGACCATGCATCAAAGGTTCCCTGACTTCGGTGCTTGATACTGGCGACAATTTCATTATTCCTATAGATTTCTTGAATTCTGAGTTGAGGGTGAACACAAATATTTAATGTTGCGCTCCTAGGCTTGGGGACCAATCATATGTCTGGGGTAAGTTTGCAAGACTTGAAATATAAAATCTACTTTCTGCAACAATTTGTGCCTAGAAACTGCAGGCAGATAGCTCAAAAAAAAATTCCATAGAAATATTGCAGATGGTATTTCCCCAACTGCATTCAAATTAGCTATGAATCTGAGCTATTAACTAAGGCAATATTAGCATATGTGTAGCAGAGCAGCTCTCGGCAGTACTAGTCTGCCTGTGTCACACTGCAGAATTCTCAAAGGACAGCAAATACACAGGACCAGCTCTTTGAAGCAAGTGGGAGTGTTGCTATCCCATGAGCAGGATTAAGTTTAAGCAGTTGTAGATAGGGAAGGAGAAGGAAAACCAAAGCATAACAAAACCACAAAACCAAAACACTACATTACCTTGGTTTTGAGGACTGAGTCCAAGGAAGAGCAGTAAAGATCCCGGGGCTGTGTCAACTTTGGAAATTCAGCCAGAAGGTGCCATAAATAAGATCTGTAGGCCAGGATGCACTAAGGAGACATGAAGACAGTTTTCCCAGTAATAGTGATGGTAATCTCTGCTCAGCCACAAAGGGCTGCAGCTGCTGAATAACTGCTTCAGTACTGGTGGTTTTAGAGACAGCTTATCAGCCTTCCCTGTCCTGCCCTTGGAGTGGGAGGTTAAGGTCCAGGGACAGAGACAAATTTAGAGGGACAAAGAAATGCTAAGTAGAAGGAAGAGGAGGGCCCCTGTTTGCTTCCCATTACACTCCTAGTTTAGAGAGATAAGGATGCTTTGCTTTTTGCCGAAGCAATAATAGGGAAGTGGATTAGCTGTGCTGGCCAGGATTTTCCTTGTGGACCCAGAGAAAGCAGGAAGCAGCAAGCCTGGGTTCCCTGACTCTCTCCAACTGACCAGCTACTGCTGTAACCATTAATGAAACCAACTGTCCTAGAGGTGAGCAGAGCTTCTTCCAAATGAGGATTCACCCCCGTGTAGCTACTCTCTATTTAAGGTGAAAAATATCATTGGTTTCTACTGCTTTTTTAGATAGGATGTTTTTTAGCAAGAAATGGTACAGATTTACTAGCTGGAGCAGAGCAGCATGCAGGTGTCACTCTATAGCATCTCAATAATAAAGCAATGCCCAACAGTTCAGCACACAGGAACAGCACACAGTTCAACTATGTCTGTTCCAGCCTGAAAGACAACATTTTGAGTACTAAAAATAAATTTTAAAATACACCTTTTAAGCCTGCAGCCAGCAGCAGTGAGACAGGTGGGAAGAAGGAACCCAAAAGCTCTGGTGAAGAATTTAACCTCCTTTTGTTTTCAGGAGGAAAATATACAGTATATTGTGCCAGCACACTGCTGTGCTTAGAAAGCACCTTTGCAGTGGTTTCCCCTCTCTTGGCGACAGAACTACACCCTGCTTCTGGGCTAAAAGTTGTTGAAGTGATGGGACCTCTTGCCTGCAGGGCACAGGGAGCAGTCAGCAATGCCAGGGAGCAGGAAGCTCCTGGGACCTCCCATTTAGCTTCACCCCTAGGAAAAGCCATGTGGAGGGGCACAGCAGGTATCTTAGAACAACATTTTTTTAGTGGTTATCCATGGCTGCACTCAGACAGTACAGCACAGTGATGATGTCACTTCTTAAACCACAGTTTAGCATAATTCTTAGGTGCCTTGATAAGTCTCATTGAACTCACAGGAAATTAAGCAGATGATTATCTAATCAAGAGCACAAACAGCAATAATTTTCCCTTATCTCACCATCAGCATAGGCTCTCAAAGCAATTTACAGAATGAGTAAGTCAAGACATGTAGCTAAGCTCCAAGGGGTGGGAGTGTGCCCATTTTACAGGTAAGGAAACTGAGGCACAGTTTCCAGGTGAAGATAAGCATGCTTTCCCATTACACTGTCAACAGATTTTTCAAAACCAATGGGATGACTGTTGAAATGGGAGGATTTGTCTCATGAATGAAGGGTATAGAGATGGCCCCAAAAGTCTGCATCAAGTTACGGATGAAAGCACAGATCAGACAGGAAAGGACCTAAAGAGCAACTGGTTGGTGTGATGACCAGTCTGCCTTTTACAGGCACATACAAAAAGTCTCTCTTTATGAGTAGGTACATATACATGTTCCTCTTTGAAATGCATTCTTACATTGCACTGTTGACTTACCAGCCCTCTGTGGGAAGGGAGGGGTGATGGATTCACATTAATGTGCATCCCGGGAAGCAAGCACATCCCCAGGGGAGCAGCATGATTCATTTTTAATGATACTTCCCTGAGTCTGTAGGCCCCATAAGCCAAGAATTACAAGCCTTGAAAGTCATCATCACTGACTGAGCTGTTGTTGGTGAAGGAGGGTTTCCAGCCCAAGTGGGAGTCGTTACAGCAGAGGGATCATTTTAAACTAAGTGACAAGAATATATTAGGGGAAGGAAAATTACACTTTTCAACAACTGGAGAAAATAAAAAACCACTTCCTGCTAGAAATTCTGATTCAGAAACAAGACAAGAAGGCAAATTGCTTCCCCCTGTCTACACTGCATGGAGCAAACCTACACACATAGGTCAGAGGCCTAGCAAGAGCCTGAGGCTAAACTAATTATTGTGATTTGCTCGTCTTTTGTAATTAATCTAGGAAAGGCTTAAGGCTGTTAGCAGCTTTAAAGAAGTAAATCTGAAGGACCAATTAATTAAAAACAGCAGTGCTTAATGAGGACCTTTTGGTTCTCTCATGTTGATTGTTATATTTGCTGAAAGTTAAGTTTCCGCTGTCTGTCAGATCTTGTCTGGTCTTGTAAAATAGATCTTCTTACTTGGTGCTTAACCACTTGACACTGGAACAAAAGCTTTCGATTACAAAGCAATTTGTGGGGATTATAATGGAATGAGCTACACCCACGCTTTGTGATTTAACAATCAATTTGAAACAATGTTCAATTTGACCAATTTGAAACAATGTTCAATTTGACCAAGAAGCCTTAAGAACCCTGAATCTACAGTTTGAATCTTCGGGTACCTCTCCTCCAGACTAGACCCCACAGGTAAGAATCATGGAGGTAGGTTGAAGTATGGACCTCAAATCTTTTCGAAACTAAAATACAGATGCACTCTTACTTAAGTCTTGCTTTAAACTGGCAATTAAGCATCCATCTCTCTGCATCTTTCATGTAGGTGTAAATCTAGTGCAGACCAGGAGATTTATAGCTTACTTTAACCCAGAAGTGACATTCAGATGAGTACCATGGAGACACAGTCATGGCTTTATCTTTTTACACCCAACATCACATAGCCAACTATCAAACCATATCCTAAAAGTGAACTTGCACCCCTGGGTCTGCTGTTACTAACAGAATCCTTCCTTTAATGTAAATGCAGTTGGATGACAGAGAAAAAAGGAAGATTTCACGGAGGTCACAGCCAGCAGCTTGGGGAAAGGGCAAATTCTGTTTCTGCTATGCTCTTGGGCCTGGTATGTTTGGGCCATCTTATGCAACCTTCTTATATGCATGGAAGAACATTGATGCTTTAGTTTGTTTAATCAGGGGAACGATTAATTCACCCTAAGAACATGCATGTTTTGTTTCTGTTAAGCTGGATCTAAGAACCAAGTCCTAATAGCAGATCTCTGCCAGGGGTGGAAAGATGGACCAGCATGTTACTTCAAGATCCTGAACATCTTGAGAACAAGAACATTATTCATCAAGTGAATAAGGTATCTGTCACTGGCAAAGACCAGGACCCTTTTCCTATTTGCTGTCCTTGTATAAAACATGCAAAACTATTTTGTGCTGGAAAGACAGGCTAGGAAAGGAGTAAACATGTATGAAAGGAATAAAGATCAGGTGATCAACTTTGGCCCAGAAACAGCTCTTTGTGAACAAAACTGGACTATTTTGCTTGGCAAGATAGTAGAAACATATCTATGCTGTTCTGTCATCTGTCCCCACAGCTAGCATTTTTCACATGCAGCAAATTAATTTTACATTCTCAGCAGGCATCCCTTTTAGAGACCAGCCAACTTCTTGATATTTTGTGTTCAGGTTTGTTGTTTGTTTTGTGTCTTGGTTTTTTTTTTTTTTTTTATCAGCAGATCTATTTTAAATAAAAAGCTATGTGTTTTACAAAACATGAGTGCCAGTAACACAGAGGAAAAATGTGACATTTTTCTCCCCAGGATATTTTGACTGACACATGAAAAAGTCTATAATCTTACATAGGCTCAAGCTGCTCATGTTGACATCCAAATGTTTGGTGAAAAAGAACTTGAGTGCCTTCCATGAAAGGTGTAAGCTTCTGATCTAATCTCTCCATCCCAGAAAAATAAACTGACCTCAAGCTTTTTCTCAAGGTATTTTATTTTATTCCCTTGTCACAAATGCAGCAGGTGAATTGTCCTTCCACTGCTTAACTGAGAGTCTGCACAATATCTTTTTTTTATTTTCATCACATTCTCACACTACCAGCTGCTTATCTGAGCCAGCTGAGCTTGTCCCAAAAGCCATCTCAGCTCATTGCTCAGCTTGGTGGAAGTGCTCCCAAGCTTTTACAGTCACTTGACCCTTAGCTCAATAGCCTCCATAAATCTTCCCAGCTGTGATCCCTCACCATGTATGGAGATCTACCATCCTGCTGGAGAATTGGTCATCTCCTACAGAAAGGAAGCATCTGACTGTCTGTGGAAGTGAGAAAGCCTTCCTCATCCCACACAGCCTCTGTGCTGTTCATCTCAAGATTATTCAACTTCAAATCTCCTCAGACAGCAGTATGCAGTCTCCTTGGAGCCTGCTGTAAAATTAGAGAAGTTCTAAACAAGAGCCAGAGCAAAACTTTATTAATTTCTGGCATCCTTGTGGTTCTGTACTTAAGTGAAAGCACTCCAACATCAAGACAAAACATATCCCCCAAGGGTTTTTCCCCAGTCACAACAGTGGAAAGTCCATGAGCTTTAAGTCATCATTTCAGATGATTGTTTCATCAGTGACTGGGAGAAAGAGGCAGAATTCCCCTCCCAGAATCTACAGGGCATGGAAAAATTGCTGGAACTGGGTCTCCCTGATCAGAGACCTCCAAAATCAGCTCTTCTTCCCAGCAATGTGCAAGTAAATTTGTTACCAGTGTGAACAAGTAGTTAATCTATCCAGAATTATGAATGAACACAGATTTCAATCTGCCCTTTGTGTACCTGTGTCAGCTTTTGGATTAAGTTTTTGGCTGAGCCATATCAACACATAAGACATGGTCCTCAACCCAGCCCCCCACTGCAGGTCTCAGCTTTGGCCCATCTGGACACCATGGAGCCATCCCCATGCCTCAGCCAGGCTCAAACAGGGCCCACAGAACCACCTCAGTCCAGACCCTGTGCCTTCGTCAGCCCTCTCAGACAACAACAACAACAAAAAAAACCAACATACCACAGAGCAGATAAATGCACAGGGGTGGAGCCAACAATTCATCTGTTGATATTAAATAATGCAACAGATTGAGTGCCTTCACCATGGTGCAAGCAGGAGCCTTGCTAGTGTCACTTCCTGAGGGACACCAGGGGGTTTGCAGCCGAGATGCATGAGGGGCAGCATGAGATTTTTAGCTAACCATTAAGAAATAAAATCACTTTAAGGCATTTTTCCTCTTGGCATAATGTTCCCCAGATCCCAGTTTCCAGAAGATCTGACTGGATCAGATCTGACTGGATAATCTCTCTGACTAGATGGCTTAACAGCTCCTATCCACAGTGACTGGGAAGGGAACAAAAGATCCTGGCCCAGCAACAATAATTTCTTATTTGTTTAGTTCAACTTGATACAGACCATGGTAGCATCTGTCTGCTTTTAAACAGAGAGGGCAAAAGTGCATGAATATCTGATTAGCTGAGTATTATCCCTCTAGATCTGGACCTCAGCAGCTCTCTAGGACTGGGATTTTTGCATATTCACATCAGGGTAGAACCCTGCTGGGAATGAGGAAATCCAGTGGTTGCTGGAAATATTGACCTCAGACTTCCTGCAAATCACAAAGCAAAGGGGAAAAAAAAAAAAGTGTCTAATGTTTGTTCTTCCCATAATTAAAAATATAGAAAAATGTATTAAGATATTCAGGAAAGGAACATCTCAGTGTTGTCTGTGATGTACAGGACAGGAACTTGGAGGCAATCAGAAGATGCTTGATAACATGTTTGCAGCTATGTCACCAGTGACCTATCAGTCTCCTTACATATGAAGATAGATGTCAAGGCTGAGCCATTGTGTATTCTTGAGATACAAAGGAGAATACTTTGAAAAGTAGTCCCAGAGCACTCTAGTCATCGCCATGAGATGAAGCACAATAAGACATCTGAAAAGCTGTGGCAGTTGTTTTATGTCTGATATGTGTTTTTGTGAATAGCAGCTTCAGTAATTTATGTTCCTGGTTGAAAAGCTTTTTGTAGCCTTAATACACACAGTGGTTAACCCTTCTACTCCTCAGCTCAGGAATCTGTGCAAGTTACTGAAGACAAATAGCACTATCCTTGGCTTCATCTCCAACATCCCTTTCACATCTACACACTAACATTCTTTATTTTCTGTGCATACAGACTGGCTGTATCTCTGAAGCACAAAAGATACTCCAAAACAAGCATCCTGAAGTATCAGCACCTGAGTTTTTCTATCCTTCTGATAGGTGACCCCTCCCTCAACATCCTTCATTTTGTTCCTTTGTGGGTCCCTCTTCTCCTTCCTGAGGAATCTGTCTTTTACCTTTGCTACCTGTACAAAGACTGCCATTCAACCCTTCTTGAAAATATTTTGCAAGGGATCCCTTTTCTAAAGATCAAATCAACAACAGATTTTGGAAGCTGAGGCATAGGAAGTTCCATGTAAACATGAGGAGGAACTTTTTCACTGTGAGGGTGACAGACACTGGAACAGGCTCCCAAGGGGGGTTGTGGAGACTCCCTCTCTGGAGATAGCCAAAACCCATCTGGATGCATTCCTGAGTGATCTGGTATAGGTGACCCTGCTCTGGCAGGGGGGTTGGACTGGATGATCTTTCGAGGTCCCTTCCAGAGCCTAACACTCTGTGATTCTGCAATTCTGTGAACAAAATTTCCAGTCTTTCCTGGGAAATACATTTTTTCCAGAACTACCTCTACATATCATTCCCAGGTACAAAGAAACCTAAGTTGTACCCAGCAGTCACAAACACTTTTTTAGTTTGGGGGATCTCAACAGAAATATTTGCAGTAGTTTTGCATGTGCACACATGCATAAAATACAGGAGGTGATTGTGAGAACAGTATCATACAAAAGAAGAACAGAGTGGATAATTCTTTATTACAATCATACCAGAAGGACAAGACCACCAACAAAACCCTCACAGACAGTTAATGCAGGGACACAAGATGCCCTGACATCTTCTACATGTCAGTAGAAAAAAATTGATATGGTAACAAGTTTATGTGATGTCTGCAGCTGCCTCTTGCATCGTGCTGCCACTGCATGTCACTGTTAAGACAGAATGGCAGTGAATGTCAGGGATTTTAGGGAAAGCTAGAAAACTGTGATAGAGGTGGACCACACAGTTCTCAAGAGCTGCCCCCAGTTCTACCTCAGTCAGCCCCATTCTCCTAATACAAGTGCAGGATTGAAGACCTGAGGCCTCATTAGCATTTGGACTAAGCTGAAAGCAGCAACAGAATAAAAACACATGCTTGGAAGAGAGAAAAGGGCGGGAAAATAGGTATGAGAAAAAGGATGCCGGAGAGAAGGGCAAAGAGCAGTGGTTAAAGATCACTTGCAAGCAGAATTGAAGCTAAATCATTACCTCTGCCAGTGTCTATCAGCAATGAAGTCGCTGTGAATTTCATAGCAAAATGACAGTATCTATTCATCTACTAACACAAAAGGTATCTCAGTTTGCTCAAAATTAATAGGAGCTGAATAGGGACCGGCTCTTGCTACACCTTGCTGGTGTGTTGGCAGCCCATCAGAAGAACAATTCCCTCAACAGCACTGTAATAGCACAGCCTAAAAAAAAGGGCATTATCAGAATTGCCCTTCTCTGTTCCTGCAGCCACAGGAAACCCTTTGCTAAAGTGCAGGTCCTAGACCATCTTGTCATTGGCCTTCTGTGTTGTACTCATTTCTAGTTTATGAGATCTGGGAGACTCATTTGAGATTAAACATAGGACTAAAGATTAGGTGTTCTGTAATTTAGTACTTCCTTTGCAGGCTTTATGTTTAGCAGCTTTTGGCAAAGAAAAGGAACAGCAGCAGCCAAGATGGGCTCTTTCTGTGAATCCACATGACCTAACCAGGAACAAGACCATGTCACTTGACTCCGGTCAGCAAGACAAACTTTTATCCAGGGTCCCCTTCCAAACATTACACTTGCATTCGTTTTGCCACCAAGCCATGTGGTTGTTTAACTAGACTCATGGAAAACACATTAAAAAATAAATCATAGAACAGATCCAGATGTTTTGAAATGCTGAACTTAGTGCCTCACACTCCTCTCTCCTCATCCAGCTTTAAAAAATTCCTAAAAAACTCAAAAGCATTCCTGAGCTGGTTTGTAATGAGCCATTACTTCATACTAAAAAGTATACTCTAACACAGACTTAAATAATCAAACTTCTAGCCATAAACAAAATTACCAAAACACTTTGAAGGTTTGGATCAACTTCATGAAAGGATAAAAATTCTTTGCTCTCTTTCTTATTTTGAGTAAGACTCTTGTTTCCAATAAAAGATAATTTTTGGCATTAAAAATATACACAGCAGGAAGATGATATCCCTGAGCGCCAATCTCAAGATGACACAGTAGGTAAGAAAGGTAAAAATTTGCAGAAAAGGAGGCAAAGTTTCTTTGCACCTGATTTTCAAGGTGTAAAGCACAAGGCAGGAGAAACTAAGCTCAACAGCACTGCTAGGATTTTGAAATTCCTGAAGATCTTCGCCTTCCATGTAAATCTGCATTTCTTAGAGCCCTTCTGGTTTGAGGACCTCAGTTTCAAAAAGTTAATGCCTCCATTACTAGATCGGCACCCACTGCACCAGACAGCCCTGCTCACATTAAATCTAACAAAATTCTGTGGCCTGAAAAGAAAACACAAGAAGCTGCTGCCAGGCAGCCTACATGCACCACAACTGTGCATGGTTTCTTAGTGACTTCTGCAGAAATATTCATATGCTTCAGGTCCTTGAAAGAGAAGATGCAAAGAGTTAACTGCAAGCAGGACCAAGCCCTGCTATAATACCATGAAAAAAGCGAAGGAAGAAAGAAAGCCTTTGCGAGTTCTCCTCAGTTCTGGAGTCAGCTGCCATCTGCACATTACTCCTTCCTCCCACTCCTGTTTTATTTCCAATGCAAAGATTTTTAACCTGATAGTCTTCCATTGGGCTGGCCAGGTACCTCCTCAATCCCCTCCCCATACCACAAGTCAGACTCATAGTTAACTGCCAGGCCAGAATCAGTTACATCATTTTCCCCCTCTTCTTTTCCAGGTATTCTCTAATAGTTCCCAAGCTCTCCCCCTGTAATATAGCTTCCCATAGCTTTCAGGCAGTCTAAGAAACAATGGAGATCATGATTTATTTTTCATAATCCTAGACACAGTAATTGAAGCCTTACATACCTGAAAAGTAGTTGAGGGTTATTCACTGGATGAGTATGTCAAGTGCATTAATATATCCAGCCTTATATTAAGCCATGAGAAGCTTTACTGGGAAAGACATTAAGACTAGGTCATCAGGATCAGACAATTGAGGTGATGGCCATCCTCTCTGTCCCTCAGGCCCAGTTTTCAGGGTTACTTATGCACAAATACCAGGAATGAACTAGCAAGTCAGCATGCTTGGGTGCTTTTGAGAATCCCCTTAAAGTACTCAGCACCAGCTTCACTGCCTTTGAAGCCCTGACCCACAAGCTCTTCTTTACATGTGGAGCACAGAAACCCCATAAGCCACCTAAACTTCCTAGACAAGAAGGTGCTTCTAATCAATGAAGTGGTCTCGCTTAAAAATAATCCACGGAGATACATCAACATCTAGACTGACAGTAGTTTTTATACTTTAAAAAGTAAAGGAAAAAATGTATTTTTCTAATAAAGGTTGCATCAAAATTGTCCTTAAAGTGTTCCTAATATAACAAGTTTAGTCATGTCTGTGTATCCTCTCTTCATCTGCTCTCCCTTTCTCCCATTCAGAGGTGCCACTTTATCCAGGCCACTTTGTGGCCAGTGTAAATCTTACACGTCTCCATGAAGATGTCCCCAGTAGGTTTTACTTCACAAAAAAGGAAGTGTCCCAGCCCACCTGACAAAGCAATTCTTCAGGATCTGGGCCTTTGAGACTTAACTATGTGTTGCAGATCAGCTTTAAAATCAGCTCCAAAACATTTGGAAATTATTACAGTCTGCTAACTCTGTAATTATAAAAAGCTGAAATTACTTTGAAGCTTCAGTTAAGAAAGACTAATGCTGCTATTACTCAACAGAGCCATTTGCAGCCTGATAATCAATGAGGGTTGTATGTTCCTATCTGTGCATAAACCTGAACCACTGAAGGGCTGGACACTACAAACCACACACCTCCAGGAATCTCTTGTTAATATGCTGCCCAATAAAACCATCTTCTATAAACTAAGAAAATAATGTATTACATGCTGGTTTAATTGTTAGTTACAGTTTCCTTGTAAAGCAGCACACATAAGAGGGCACTGTGAAAAGCTGGTATGTTTTATAGAGGAGGCCAGCAAGTTATGGCTCAGCTGTATGGAAATGATTAGCACCTGCCTATCACTACAAAGCAGCAAAGTTTAGAAACCATGATCTCAGTTTTTTGGCAGAACAAGGAGCCTGGAAGGTCTTAAGTCTTCCTGGGTAATAAATCCAATGATTACTGTGATTAATTAAGTTATTTTTATTTTTGGTAGCAGCATAAACAACCCTACTCAGATCTGGGCAGTTGGGCACAAGCAGAGGTATTGCTTCTTGTGGACAGGGAAGATGAGTCACATAGAAGGTCCTGACCCTGTGGCCCCCACTCACATGTGTAGACCTTAAGTCCAATATACATGCTGAGTAATCAAAAACTGACAAATTTTAGAAGTGTTTGTGATGAGAATAATTTTGGGGGAAAAAAAAAAATCTATCTTTCATTAAAAATGTCAAATTTTTCTCCACTTTTTTTTTTTAATATATACACACAGAAAAGTAAATTCACTCTGCCAGTAGAGAAAAACCTTTTAGCAATTTACTGACAAGCACATATTTTTGCCAGACATTCTAGCAAAATGAAAATACAGTTCAAAATAATTCCTATGTAAAAATAGCAGGCTGGGTTTTGGTTTGGATTTTAGTGGCTGAGGTTTTATTTGTATGGCTTTGTTTTCTTTGGGGTTGGTTTTGGTGTTTGGGGGGGGGGGGGGGGGGGGGTCGGGTTGGGGTCCTTTTAGTCTGGTGCATGTGGTTTGGG
>JANHGN010006525.1:0-44049 GCA_024605025.1 Megaceryle maxima | reverse complement strand
TGGTTTTTTTTTGTTTGTCTTTTTGTTTGTTTGTTTGTTTTTTGTTTTGGTTTTTTTTTTTGTTTGTTTGTTTGTTTTTTTGGTCCTTGTTCTGTAGTAAGCACAAACGAAACCATACCAGTGCTGGACGTGGTTTGTCTGAAATTTGAGTGCATCTGCTCGCTACCAGGTGGTTCTGACATCGCTTTCTGAAAGTTGTGTATGCTTTCTACCGTCTTTGCTTTGATGATGTTTAGCAAAATCCTTTGTATTATTGGTACTTTCAAATCTCGTGTAACATCTGTCTCCACTTTAGAAATACATCATGTACTTAGAATTTTGGACAGCTATCTTCCTGTTTGGTTTTTCCTTACAGATAGCTTTGTAGAAGTAAAAAACTGAGATTATTTTTTTTTCCTTCTAATTCAACAGATGCAGTTTATGTTGCTTTTTAGTCGCCAGGGGAAACTGAGACTCCAGAAGTGGTATGTCCCATTATCTGACAAAGAAAAGAAGAAAATCACAAGGGAACTTGTTCAAACAGTATTAGCCCGCAAACCGAAAATGTGCAGCTTTCTGGAATGGAGAGACCTGAAGATTGTCTACAAAAGGTCGTTCTGTCTCACTAACCTCATAATTGCCATACATCACAAACTGTGTAATAAGTAGCAAGAAAATAATGAATGTTGATATTTTTGTTGTTGTTGTTATTGTTGGGTTTTTTCCTTCCCTCTGCTGGTTATGGAGAAAACTGACTTTTCCCTTCGATCTAATTTGATAACCAAGTAGGAATCATTCATGTGTGGAAAATCACTCATGCATTTAGAAATGTGTGGAAGAAAAAAAAGATTTCCCTCTGCTTTCATAAGGAGTGGTGGTTCTTGGTTCTGTGTTTTGATTCACACAGTACATAAATGCTTACAAGTATAAAGCATGTAAGATTTGATAGGTGATAAAGTTTTATAAACATTTACCTCAGGCAGTGACTTCATAAATCACCTGAAAATCTAACTTGTTTTCAAAGGCTCATAGAAATAAGGAAATACTTTTTTTCAGAGAAACTAGTTTGCTTTTTTTACTGTTTTCTTTTTTGCTATGAATACAAAAAGGCGTTCCTCCTAACTGAAGAAATCAGGGATTGCTTTCTCTTGGTGAAAGTACTATTTTATTTGCAATAGTTTAATTTCTCAGTGTTCCTTAACTTTTTCTAGGGGTATTTGGCAAGCATTTTTTAGCTATGTGTTGATATTTAGAATGTATTGCAGTGTAGCAGTGTGAACATAATTTCTTCACAAGTAGCAGTAATCCTTATCCTTATTTGATAGGCTGCATCTTTTCCAGCTAAAACTGGTGCTACAAAACCTGAGTTACCTACCTTCCCTAGTTATTTATAAACTTAAGAAGGCTTCTCTGTTCTCATTTTCTCATTTAGATGGTAAATAATTTGTACTCTATGGTAAATATCATTGTAGTCTCTCTGTAGGTAAGACAGAACTGGAGATGAAGAGTTTGTAACTCTTTTCCAGTGTACCAAATGGGTAGAATCAAAAAGGTTTAGATGTTTTCAGTCCTTTTTCATATATATCTCGGTGTATGTAACATAATGAATGTTAACCAGTCTATCTAGAGCATGTAACCCTTTTAACAAAAGGAGGAACAACAATAATGTGTAAGGCTGTGCTTAAAGCATGCACAATTTTTCCTTCTGCCTTTTGATTTCCTCACAAAACTTCTCATACTTGTAGACAAGCTTGCTAAATGCTTTACACGCTCCCTTAAGCGATAATGTGGGCAAGTGCTCTTTCAGCTGATGTTTTGTGGGATGACAACAGAAAAATCAGGCATGAGTAGGGCAGTCTGTTGCCTTCCTAGGCCAATCTTGAACAGCAGTAGCTGTCTGGTGGTGAGTTGATTCCATGCAGCTGCTTTTCCTCCCTGTTTATTGCAATTAAGAACTACTTGTCATGTCCTTTTGTGTCTAGGGAACTGGTAGAAAATCAGGTATAAATGTTGGAGATACTGAAAGTGGTGTTTCTGTGTCTTGATAGTGTGCTGTGGGTTGTGTGGTCAAGGAGAATTATGAAATTTGCTGGGAGGTGTGTCTAGATCACTTTGGGCTGGATGTAGACTGCAGTCCGTCTGCTAGACTGCTGGTGTGCATTGCTGACTGCAGTAGCTTATTTCACTGCAAATCAATCTGGCTCAGCCTTCAAAATCTTGTTTAAGATGCTCAAGCTAATGAACATCTCAAATTTTTTTTTTTTTAATTTTTGCTTTTTTTGGCACATTTCGTTAGGCTAAAACATTGCAAGGGAGTGGGTATAAGAGTGGTTATTTAAATTGCTGTATGTGATAACATTAACAGATTTTAGCTTTGTGGTACTTTTTTCCAGTCATTGCACTGTAATTAAAGGTGATGAGTACCAACTAGTATGATGCCTTTGAAAAGGGAGATTTGTTACCACTCAAAAGTAGAAAATCCCCAGAAGATAACTATAATGGCCAAAATATGGTATTTCTGAAAGGTGGGTGCCTAAAAGAGAAACACACATACAAGAACTTTGTGTGGTTTGTGAAATTGTAAAAGGTGCTTCCAATTTGCTCACAGACAGAAGGCTCTTGATCATCTTTCCTAAGATATGCTGTAGTCTGATCTATTACTGGGAAGGGTCTGAACCTTCTGGTGCAAGTGTTTTCAATATAAGCTATAAAAGTATGTCATAGTGCTGTTGTACATGTTGCATATTGCTATTATGAGTTTTAAGTTGCTGAAATTGATGTGCTGTTCATGTGTTTAGAATGTATTTACTGTGAATAGGTAAGAGAGAATTGACCTAGATATTGCAACTCAAAGAGTGGTTGGCATTATTAGAAGTACGCTCAAGGGTCTCATTGATGTGCCTTCTTGCAGGAACAGAATGAACTCAAATGCAAAACTGGCAAGTCAGTTTTGCTGCCTTCTGATATTTAACACTTATCAAGAAAGCTAGACTGTTTTGGTTAGCTTCCTTAGCTCTGAGCATTTCATCCTTCACATACACTTTCTGAATGAAGCTTTGAGAAAATAGAACTAATTGTTTTAAAATACATCATAATGTGTTTCCTCTGTGTACCACTGATGATGGTTGCAAGATAAGATCAGTTGTTACCAACTTAGGGTTTTGTTTTGTTTGTTTGTTTTTTTTTAATTTAGAGCTACAAAACATAGATGGAAAGGTGCTCTGCTTTTGATGTGGTTTGCGAATTGGGATGTCTGTATTCCGGAAATGGTTTCAGGCTGGTGGACGCCAGAAGATTGAAAAAGGATGGGACCTAACTTCAAGACACAAATAGGGGGTTGAACTGACTTCATTTCTCCCCCCCCCAAAAAAAATTAAAAAATTTAAATATGAGAATCTAACAGCAATTGCAGTTTATGAAAAAAAGGGAGTCTTCTGTAGACAGCTGATTAGAAATTTAGCAAACACAATTAATGATTGCTCTCCACTTCTTGTTATTTTAAAAACTAACCAGTGGTATTGGAGTATATAGGGTAGAAGATCCTGTAACTTTGCCCATTTGGCAGAGAAGTGTGTTAAATGGTAAAATTTATAATTTTACTAAAAAAAAAAAAATCAACTTAACCTAGGATGTGGGTTTTTTTTATTTTGAAGGTCTCAGCTGCTCATTATTTTAGCTTCTGGCAGTATGAGTTGTTTTCATTGTGCAGTATATTGCAGTCAAAATCAAATTGCAGAATAACTTTTTAATGTAAATTTTACTTTGTTAACATTTGCTTAACTGAGATGATGGGACTTCGTTATTGCCGATTAGTAATTTGATTAAGGATTGCGGCTTTGCTTTTGTGTTAGTCTGGAGCTGTATTTGCAGTATGAAGTTATAAAACTATTATAGCTTGTGCTGACCTTAATGTTGTGGCAATCCTCTTTAACATAAAGTAACAGTAATCACAGAATGCATTAAAGACTTAGGAAAAAGTAAGTTTTAAAACTTTTTTTACTCTCCCCTCACTGAAAGAAACAATGAAAGCCCATCCTGCAAATAGTGTGCCTTTTAGCTCAAAGTATTGGGAACTTAAGGTGCAGTCATGTGGCTAGTGGTGTGTGCATAGAAGTTAACATGATCCCTGTCATTCTTTATGTGCGTCTCAGCTGCCAGTTTAATCTGTTAAAAATGTTACTGTGGTGTCGACCAGGTGGCTCGATCAGGTCCTTTTTGTACAGGATTCTACTTTATGTCACACTAGGAGGACATGAGCATCAAGAAGTAGCAGCTTTTTATTAGAGGATTATCACTACTAAGCTTTTTTTCATTTCTAAAACTACTGGGTGGCATAGCCATGTTGAAATGAGAAACTATAAAAGAAATGCTTAACTTTGGCAGTGTTGCTGTTGATTTCTGTATCCTCCACTGACTGGTGATGGATCTGCCTGTTCTTCTGAGTTTCAGAACTGTTTCTTTAATAAAAGAAATGTATGTTGGTTTTTTTTTTGGAGGAGAAAAAAAAAAAAGAAAACCTTATGCCAAGCACAACTTTTTAGTGATCCCGGTTATCACCAAACTACAGGTGCTCCCTTAAGCACCTGTTTGCCTCTTAAAGGCAGCTCAGTTGTCATTAGCAGCTCTGCATCTGCTAAACTGTAAGCTTTAAATTTGTGCTATTGGTATCTACATGCAAACAGATTTAGATTGACAGACTTGCTGCTTGCTTACACCTTTACCTAGTGACAAACTTCCAGGATGACTTAACACAGGTGTTCTCTCATCTAGTAGGAGAATGCCACTGAACTGGTAGGATTTGCAAGTTACCCTCTGCCTGCAGTGACCTGAACTCCACCAGAATTACTGAACCTGGGTGCAAGCAGATAGTAGCAGAGAACTCGGCTGAATTGTGCCTGCCAGTTGTGAGGCTTCCCACTATGGAACTTTTGCAACTATTGAGGAGCAGGTTCATAAATTTGTTTCCTAACACAAAAAAATAAACCCTTGGAGTAATCTATATGAAGGCAGGAATTTGTATATTTAAACACCCTGGGATTTTTTTTGTTCTTTTATTCCATATTGCCTTTTTAGGGGATTTTTTCCAAAGTGTTGTGTCTCTGGTTTTCCTCCCCTTTCTGACAAATGGAGAATGTTGATCATAAAATACTTACCTAATGAGCGTAAGTAGATGAGTTGGATCTGAAGGTTTTGCTAATAATAAATACCTGCTGAGAAAAAACCAAACACCCACAATTGTAATAGGAACACGGGCACTGTTTCTTACTGCACTAAACTTGCTTTTGTGTGATGTGGCATGCTTTACTGTCAGGATTGGCCTTTTCATTGAGTGTGTGTATGAAAGATACACTTCTGTCAGGCTCATTAGGAAGACTTCTGGAAAGCAGAAATATTTTTCAGCCCTAGTACAGTAATCTACTTGTCTCTGTATGGACACTCTCCATGTAAGCTTCTATACTTGGCAAAATCTCTAGTTTATCTGCACTATACTGCATGTAGACATTTGTTCTCTGCAGGCCTAGGGCTTCAGGAAAAAACCAAACAAACCATAAACTATTGCTTTTGAGGATTTGGGTCTGAAGTATGCTCATGCCCTTTGCGATGATGGCTGACTTGTTTATACTCTTGCACTATTTACAGTGTAGGCTTGATGAATCTGATTTGTTTTCTTTTGTTGAGTAGTGAACCATTAGTCACTGCTGCTACTTAAAAAATAGTTGAAAAATATTCTCTGCGTGTAATGACAGATAACCAGGCCTCCATTTTGTGTTCAGATGCCCCCGACTAGTTTTTGTTTCTGTGTGTTGTTTCTCCAAAACTGCAATTGGCAGAGCTTGAACGTGTAGTCTACTCACTACCTGCCAAATAGTCTTTCTGAAGTATGTTACATTTTCCTTTAACTAAGGACACTGACAGCAGACCACTTTCTGGGAAGGTACTTTATGTGAGAGAGTCTTCCTGTGTCTCCCCATCCCTTCCTCCCCCCTGCTTTTATTTTTGGCTATAAATAAACTAGCTCTGTGCATCAGAAGACTCTTGAGTAATAGGGAAGCATGAAAGGGTTGTCCCATGTGGATAAATTTCAAATATTTTGACTCAATTTGATTTTTATAAGGTCTGCTGGTATGTAATTCAACTTTCATTTAACCACTAAGGGAACAGTTTAAGTACACTTCATCATAATCAGTACTGCTCATCTGAATACGAAGAAAGCTTTGTTTAGATGGATTTGGCATGAGTGCTGATAATTAGTGTAAATGTCAGCCAATGTTCCAAAGATCCCCCCTTTTTTTTTTTGTGTAGTGGAATATGGTAACATGGAGCTGGACTTAACATTTTCAAACCTACTGAGAAATTTGTTTTTATTTTATAGTATTACTTTCCAATACTTTAAAAAATAGTTTTGTCTAAAAAATTCCTTGTACAGATTGAATCTTGAAAGCTACTACAATGACTAGATTGAAAAATCAGTGAGGCACAAATACAACAGTGTAAAATCAAAAGAACGGTGCTCAGACTGGACTTCTGATGAGCTGACAAGTCACCATGGTGAAGACATGAAAGAGCAAGTGAATTAGTGTTCAGTGCTTCAATGGAAGAGTCTTCCACCCCATCATATTTTATGATATGATGGAAAGAAATTGTAGGCAGTATTTTTTATAATAGCTTAAATTTTTTTAAAACTTCTGAATAAAAAGTTATTCTGATTGGTATGGCTTCATCCTGAACAACCAAAGTCACTCAGCTAGAGCAAAGTAGGGGGACTTTCAGGCCTTAAATGATGCTAGATATGTGACTGGGAGACAAATTTGAACATACTACAAAATGCACCATTTTTTTGCAGGAGTTCTAGCTAAAACCCGTGACAGTTTCTTTGGGGGTTTACAAAGTCTCGACTGATAAAAATATGCATAATGTTTAAAAGTGGTTTTGTGTATGGGAAACAAACCTGCATCTTAAACTTTGCATTCACATCTGAATGACTTCTTTTTCAACAGGGCTGGCTACTCAGAGGGCTTAATGTGACCATTTGTCCTCTGTAAATAGGCAAACAAAAGCTGTTTCTGCTTTGAGTAAATCAACGGTTACAACAAGCATTCCTTGAAATCTCATTTGTGCCGTGTGTCTGCATGCCATATGGTTTTGGCACTTCAGAAAAAAACTAAATGGTTTTTCAGCTTTCATTCCTGTTCTGGTTTTTCATTGGCTTTTGTAAACATGACTTGAACAAGTGTATGCTAGAGCACAGTAGAACTGGTCTTATTCTTAAAGTGGATCTCAAGATCGTATCTGAAGTAAAGAATTCCCTGTCTTGCAGGGTGGAAGGAGATTGCTAGAAACTAGGAGATAGCCTCTTACTAGTCTGATACCAGGACAGTTGGTAGTGATTGAGTTGTTAACTTAATGGAAGTTGGGATATACAACTTTAGTGTTAGTTTTGGAGTTTGGGGGATATTTGTTAAATTCTCTATAAAGACCAAATCCTAATTCCTCTTTCAATTTATCTTTTCCCAAGGCATTTTCTATAGTTTTTAATGTCTCTCTATGTAGTTGGTGTGATAAAAATTTAAGATTGAATCTGTTGATTAGTGTACCAGTGTTTGTATGTTACAGATAGTAGAGAAAATAGCTTGCCTCAGAACTCTGCCAGGAGGCAAAATAATAAAATCTGTTTCCTTTTCCAGCCACATCTTAGGCTAATTTAATTCTGTCAGCTAAAGGATGATAAAGACTAAGTCTTCCTTGACTCAGGGATGCAGATCCCATTTGTATATACCTATGTTTGCTGGTCTTTCAGCCATTATTTGGT
This sequence comes from Megaceryle maxima, assembly GCA_024605025.1. Classification (NCBI taxonomy): domain Eukaryota; kingdom Metazoa; phylum Chordata; class Aves; order Coraciiformes; family Cerylidae; genus Megaceryle; species Megaceryle maxima. Next base: position 36,260 of record JANHGN010006525.1, on the reverse strand, counting down.
AGAACTTGCCTGGCTGTTGCTTAAGAGTAACTGTATGCTAAACTTGAGTATGAAGGACTACTGAGAATAAAATACATTTCAAGTGCATTCATTTTGCTCATGTTCTTATGCTAACGTTGGGATTATTCTGTTATAGATACGCAAGCCTCTATTTCTGCTGTGCTATTGAAGATCAGGACAATGAACTAATTACCCTGGAAATAATTCATCGCTATGTAGAACTTCTTGACAAGTATTTTGGCAGTGTGAGTTGAATCTGTAAAAAGTAAAAAGAAATTAAGTTTTTATATTGTAACTTAATTTTATGCCCACAGCACTTTAAAAAAATAAAAACAAGTTACTGCTGTAAAGGTGCATCTAATATGTTTTACATTGCTTGCTTGGTCAAACTAAACCAATGGTATAAACCTGCATAACTGTAAAAATAAAAAAGTTTATTATTAATTTAGAAGAAGAATTGTTATTAGTCTGGTGTTAATTGCCTGTATTTTTTTAATTTTTAGTAGTCTCACTTGAGGTCAGATAAAATCATATCTTTGGCTTTTTGTCTAGGCGCACAGCTTTCCTTCTTCCTGGCACTGCTCTAGTTTGTGAACACTTACTACATCTCCTTCTGAAGGAGGCAGTTTGCTGTGAACTAAGTGGGAGGGGTGAGGAAAGAGAAGACAGAGACATCTGCTTACCCAGATAGCAAACACAAGCAACTAGTAGTAATGTACGTTAGCAGTCTTAGAAAAACTGCTACTCATCCTTCTGCCTTCCTAGTCCTCCTGACTGGCTGGAAGAAATCTGCGTTTGTTTTCAGAGTTATCTGTAAGATTACACAATCTGCCTTTGGATAGATACTACAGTCAAGAAGAGAACATTTATAGGGATATTCTCTTCCCTTGTAAGAGCTGTGTCACAGTGACAGTTGTGAATTTAACACTTTTTAATAATGAAAATGTTTTTCAAAGAGGTTGCTGTAACTGCTAAGGAAAAAATTTTGTAATCCACTTTTTTTCTCTGGCTATTTTTTGGTCACATTTCTTAAAAGGTTACAGCCTGAGGCTAGTATCTTGATTTGGTGAAGTTTGATAAAGCAGTGAGCAAGTTACAGAACCACAGAATTATAGAATATTAAGGGTTGGAAGGGACCTCGAAAGATCAAGTCCAAACCCCCTGCCAGAGCAGGTCACACAGGAACGTGTCCAGGCAGGTTTTAAATGTCTTCAGAGAAGGAGACTTCGCAACCCCTCTGGGCAGCCTGTTCCACTGCTCTGTCACCCTCACTGTGAAAGTTTTTCCTTAAATTTCTTTGGAATCTCCTGTGGTCCAGTTTGCACCCATTGCCCCGTGTCCTGTCACCCTCATATTAATTCCTAATGCCTTAACCTAAATCTACCCTTTTCTAGTTTAAACCCTTTATTCTGTTTTAAGTTTTGATGATACCTCAATAGTATCCTCCCCCTTTGCAGTAATGCTTGATGTTCTTTTTAGGTATGTGAACTTGATATCATCTTCAATTTTGAAAAAGCCTATTTCATCCTGGATGAGTTTCTCTTAGGAGGAGAAGTTCAGGAGACTTCCAAGAAAAATGTTCTCAAAGCCATTGAACAGGCAGATCTTCTACAGGAGGTAAGCAAATTCAGATTCTCTGGCCAAAATAACAGCATGGTAGGCTGTGACTCAAAAAACCCTCCTCTTTCTCTAAGCTTGTAGAAGGTGCTTTTTAAGCATGCTTAGCCTGTAGTGTCTAGTTAGTTGTCTGACTTGTGCAGTGTGACATTATCTGCTCTATTCATTTTGTTTGATGTGTGTATATTGTAACCTACTGTGATTTTGTGTTTTGCTAGAAATGCAAATGGCTGTTTTACGTGAATACCTAAATAATTATAGTTTGTGCTGCTTTAACTTAGTTTTCTTTGTGTGTCTTTCATTTCTTTTTATTAATTAACCATTAGTTTTTTTGTCATACCTGATGCATGTTCACTTCTTTACTGTTTCATTGCTGAAATCCAGAAGCTAGACTGTCTTCTTTGAGACTCATTCAGGTATAGTTCCTATTCTACAGACCTGCCTTTCTGCTATAGGTTGCTTACTCTGGAAAATGTCTGGTTTTAAAGTTGACAAAGCAGTAGTAGTAGTGCTATAGAAATGTACAAAATTTACAAGAACATCTGTGTTTTCACTTTGAATGTTTTTGTTCACAGCCAGATTGAATCTCTACTATTTTTCTTTAAAAACCTAGTATAATTTCTCCATGTTTCTCTCCATACTATGATGGTTGTGTTTTGGGGTTGTGGTGGGGTTTTTTTGTGTGGGTGTGGTGGTTTTGTTGTGGGTTGTTGTTTTTATTTTTTTTTTTTTTTTTTTTTTTTTTCCTTTTCCTGTATTGATGTAGTCTTGGTGTCAGTGTTAAGGTCCTTGAATGTCTAAGTGGAAGTCAAATTCTGCTGTACTGGGGGAATCATCAATCTTGTGTGCAGCTCAGTGGAATATATGGTTTAACAGGAATGATAAATCTTAATTTTTTGAATGTACTGACATTTACTGGTAAGACTCTATGTAAAAGTAAACTTCTATTCCCCCCTCCCCCGTGAACCTTCAATTTATTTCATCCTGTGAGTTAATTGCTTAATTCTGATATAAGCATTCTGTGTTCCACTCTGTACTCTTGTTGAACATGTTTTTAATAGGATGGGAAAACACATAATGTTCTTTACAAACACCACTACAAGGGTAATCTTTTCGGAGTACTGGCAAATCCACAGCACATTAAAGTTCTTGTCTGTCAACAGCTAGTTAGTGTCATGAACAAGGTTGCCATTGCACACAGATTGCTACCCTGTTTTTCTAGGAAGGAAATGGATGCACTTCCTGCTAGTGTTCTGATGCTGGTTTTGTTGATCACTTTACTCTTAGGATGAATTAGTCAGAAGTCTTGTAGTTTACAAAGAGGGAGGGAAAATAATCAATTTAGTCTCTCAATCTTTTACTTCATATGAAAACAGATATAACAGATCAGCTACCTATTCCAGTTTGTCTCCTGCAAATGCACAGTTAATTATATATAAAATAGAATTACTGTATTTCTTTGTCACTGGTTTTGAATTTTTTCACCATTTGTTTAGGGCTCATCTAAAGAAAAAAGCATTCTGCCTCTTGAAATTACTGATTTTTCTATTAAAAAAGTTACCATTCTCTTTTTTTTACTTGAAGTTGTATTAAGGGTAACAATCTTATGCAAAAGGAAGCATCAGTTTTTCAATGGGAGACTTTCCCTTGCCCTGATAGCTCTACTGTGATTACCCTTCCTTTGCCCATCTCAGAGATTTTTCTGTTCTGTTAAGGTTTTCTATTTTTTCTCTGACTAAATTGGCATGTAACAGTTTATCACAGCACCACTGTAGTCTTGTTTGATTTCTTCATTCTTAGTTATACTCACTGTTGATCAAATATAAAACTACTCCATATATCTGATTTTTAGTTTATAAAATCTGTATAAAGGCTGAGCATATATTTAAATTGAGCTTCCAAAGAAGTTGGATTCTTACTACAGAGGCTTGTTTTTGTATCAACTGCTGCTAAGTGCATGCTGTGTTTGATGAAGAGGGTTGTTAAAATAATAGTTTGTCACGACTGGAGACTTTTTGGTACTTTCAGTTAATTTCTGCTTCCCAAAATGCTTTGAAGCTACTAGAATGAAATGTGGTTTGATTCCAGATACAAGCTATTTCTAGCAGGGTAGTTGTGTGTTTGGTTTTGCCCATGGTAGATTCTAATTGTGTGCAATAAAAGGACTTTCATTTGGTCCTGAATACTCATATTGCCTAATTAAAAAAAAACTATTAATCAGTGTTTAATACACTTAATTAGTAACGCTACATACATTAATGTATGAAGCACCTTAAACTGTACAGAATACTTCACAAAGAAAAATCATTACAAGTACATTAAGTGGCTATTTGTGTGTTAAAAGAAAATATGCAGAGGCATAAATAGCTGAATAGTGAATTTGTTCTTAATAGCTTTGCCTACTTGTATTTTCTGTGGCAGTTTTCCAGGACGTACATCTGTTTCTGAGAACTTACTTCGGTTTGTCATTAAGTGCTTGATGCTGTGCAGTCCACTTACTAACAGCTAGTTTGTGTAACTGAACCATACTAACCTTCTAAGACTTTTTTACCTTCACTTTTGTGTTAATTCTTCAATAATGTGCTCAATTCAAATATTCATTCTCTACACACTCCCATCCTGATTTACTACCACCTGATAACTTGCCAGTACGCAACCATCAATACTGACTGTTATCCATATGAATGGTAGTAAACCTAATTATTCCAGTGTGTTAATGCTTCCTTGTGAATCTCTTGCCAGAAATACTCCTATTCAAAAGAGTGCTGTCCTGTCTAGTTTGATAACTTTGTCTTGTTTGCTATAGGTATTTAAAATACTAAACTACTGGTTAGAAAGGCATGCATTTCTGAAACGGTGTTTTTTTGCTTGTGTGAACAATTATACTGAAAGAAGAAAACAGGCAGATGCAGTATGTTGTTGCATGAGTTATATTCATGTGGTGCATAGAACAGCTAAAAGATAATCCTGTGCATGATTCTATGATATTTTTTGAATGCATGAAACTAGCAACGAAGTGTTCTATGCAAAAGGGAGGATCAGATTATTTTTTTCACTTAAACACCTAACTGCTGTGTTTTTATTTGATGGTCCAAGTAAATCAGTATGGTGCTTGGAAGTTCAGTCATTTACTGTGATAAACACTGAAATCAAGGAGTAGTTAACTGCAATATCTGAATAAGGCAGTTATGTATGTATTTAAAAGCAAATCTATACAGATTCACTCATCTTCACTTGAAGCAGAAGAAAGTTCCTAAATATTGGCTCTGAGGGAGAATTCTTAGTTATTCATCCTATGTAACTTTTTCTTAAAAGTATATTGGAAATTATCCTGATTTTGTCCACTGCTATTTTGTAGAGTGTGTATGTATTCTTTGTAATAGTTGATTGCAGAGCATCTGAAATACTTGAACATATATATCTTTAAAAAAGAGGTATCTTAATAAAAAGACCAGTGCATCGATTGACAAATCACACTTACTTATTTCCATTACTATTCTTAGCTTTCAGATTTTTGATGATTACTATGTGAATGTTTTTCCTTAGACTCTCGCAGTTTGGCCTCTGGTAGTATTTGCTGGTCCTTCCACATGAAGAAGAATAATAGATAAGCTATCAATTAACCTTTTTTTCCTTTGCTATTTCAAGCCTTTACCTCATCCTATATCCAGAAGGGTCCTTGAATTGTTAATGTCAGCTGACTTGCACTAGCTGCTTAGAGTTACTATGTAGATTTAAGCTTTTAGTTTTAGAAAAAGTAGCTTTTACTAGAAATGCATATTTGGTTAATTTCCTGCATATGCTATGACAAATTTCTTCCTGGAGATGAAATATGCCAATTGGAAATGGTAGGTTGGAAGGCATGCCATAATAGTGGAGAGATGGTATTAGTTGATAGGACAAAATAAAGGGAATTTAGGACTAGCACTGACAAAAGAATATCCCTGATAGCTAAGCCTGGAGGGGGTGGGAGTATAAGAATTTTTTGTCTAGTTTAGGAAACAGCCTTTGTAAGCACCCATTTCCTACTAGTCTCCTGAGAAACTTAGCATAATTAACACAGTTAATTCAGTCTTAGCTTAATGCTAGCTCTTAAATACAGAATACTGAAATAAGCTGCTTTCCTAAGTTGTCAGTGCCATTATTTGCCTTGGCTATACCTGTATTCCTCTCAATGTTATACAAGAATGAAGTCTTCATTATAGTGGAGATCTGATTGCCTTGGTTGCTCTCTGTTCTTCATGTGTAACTTTTGCCTTGGTTTCAGGCAGTCAGCTTGTCAGTTTAAGACTGCAGTTATTGAGACCTGTGTGTGCTTGAATTTTAGGTGAAAGTAATTATCTGTAATTATATTTTAGATATGTATGGGCAGCTATGAGACTTACCATGAATGAGAAAAGGTTATGTTAGTTCATTGTTTAAGGATTATGAAATAGCTGTAGTCTTTGTGGATTTGGAATCCCTCCCAACTCATAGAAGACAGTAAGTTGTGGTAGTGTTTTGGTAGTTGAGCTTTTGTAAATGCATTTCAGACTTCAGTCCCTGAAGGATGTTGGATATGTAGCAGGGAAAAGGTTATAATGCAGTTAAATTGTTTGATCTTCTGGTTTAAGTAGAGGTGTATGCCTTGTCAATTCATATTGAAGGTATTGACTCTCGTAGATTGATCAAAAATAAAGTGAGCATGTTTATGGTATTGGTTCTAGACGTTATTTAAGATCCTGGAATGGAGCTATTTCTGGTTTTAGGTGATATGTAAAGTCTAGACATAAGCATAGTAAATGAGTCCAATTTGGAATATGCATTCAACTTAATTACTTTTTGAGGTATTGCATGTTTTCTTAATTGTGCTGTTCAAAATGTAGGTGCTTTTAAAGTAGTGGGTGAGGAAATGCATGTGTGTGGAAATTGCTCTTTTTGTAGAATACTTAAGAGAGTGGTAGGGCTTCCCCACCCCCAGATATGGGAATAATGAGTTGAATTGCTTGTTCTTACAAACTGGCATAGTTTGTCACAAAACATTACTGGGAAACAAGGTAAAGCATATTGGGCCTAGGTGAAGAGGTCAGCTTTTTTGTGTTTGTTTTCCCACATCAGTTGAAGAGATGGTTATTTCTTTAATGAAGTAGGCCTTGTATACATGCTTGGCTACAGTAGTGCTCTGTAACATTAAGTATATAATATGCTTCACTCAGTAAGAATTTACTTGCACCTTGTCTTTGGAGAATTTATTTGCTGAGTTATGGTATGGGTTATTCTTGTAGTCAAAAATGACATTGCTTCTTAAACTCAGCATTCACAGGATGGAGAGCAAAGAGATTGTAAAGTTACGAAGTGTTTGTGTGGAACTGTGCAAATGTGGTGTTTCCAAATGTCTCAGTTAGTTGAGTCTTGTGCTGTTACCTATTTGACTATGTTTTGTGTTAAGTACTTTGCTCTTTGTAGCATTCTGTTAAAGTAAAAAGTGACTTAACTTTATAGAATTGTATTTCTAATTTGATTTATATATCAATGTTTATGTCTGTATTGCTTGCTATTGGCTGTGCTGTGGACTATTGAGTTTATAAAATCACTGATAAAACGTGCTAACAGTTTCTAGAAGTCATCCTAGCTTTATAAATACCTCATACAAATTCAGTTGGACTTCAGATAGAGTGAACGGTAGGGATACACATAATCAGGAATCATAAGAACATTGCTTCTCTTTGGAAGAAACTTCTAAAGACAACTAGTTGTAAATTTAATGGCAGCAATGTAAACTGTGATATCAAAGATGTTTCTATGTTTTTAATAGATACTTGTGAACTGACCTCTTTGTACTGTGGAGTAGGCTTTCCTGCAAATGCTTATCAAATCCTGCCCTTTTCTGTTTAAAGCAGTAGGAATTGGTTCAGGAAATAAATAGTAGAACCTGCATCTCCGTTTTTCTCCCAAGTAGGAATGGGGGGAAGGCAAGCTAACCTTTTCAGATTTAAATGGCTTCTTGAGAAAGTGGCATTGAGTATCCAGTAGGTTATTTTACAGTGCTTCACACCCTTCCCATTCTTAAACTGGTGTGGTTTGGGGTGTGGTGTTCCCCCCCCCCCCCCAACAAGTACTTTGCTGATGTGTATGTGAGTCTCGTGATTCTTCAGTAGCTTAATGTTTTTTTGTGAAGTTTCTTGCTTTTCTGAATGTGTCATGATGCTTTGGGCTTATCATAGATCTGCAGGCTGTGATTTCTAAATGTGTTAGCAATCCAATCGTCTTTCCAGAAACGTGTTGTCAAATCTTAATCTATCTCAAGCAGTGTAGTAAATCTGGCTCTGTAATATTATTCTTTTTTTTCCTGACTGTTTTTAGTGTGCATGCATATGTAATGTGAGTAATCTTATTCTATTAAAGAAATCAAAATGCTGATTAAAGTTCTTAAGACTCAAATTGTGAGGAAGGAGTCTTCCATATAAGTATTAAGTAGGTGTTCAGTCAGCTTTGCAAATTGGAACACTAGGAAGTTTCAATTATAAGTGAAGTCCATGGTGTCTGGTAACTATTCAGTACCCTTTCTGATGTGAATTCCAGTACTTGATCAACAACATTGCGAAACTACCGATGAAGTGGACCATTCATTGATACAAGCAATTCTTGTAGACCTGTTGAAGATACATTAACAGTACACTGAACTCCTCATAGATAAAAATTCTATTAAGGGTATATTTATTATCTGTACACAGAAATGATAGATTTTTCTCCAGAGATACTTTTCTATTGCTGTCTGTGGAAGCACTGTGTCAGGATAATACAATAAAAATTCTAGCACTGCTGCATATGCCATAGCTGTTTTCAGGAGCTTAGTAGTGTGCTTTTGGTCAATAAACATAGCAAATTCGATGAACAATTGCAGAAGACTGCTTGACAGAAAGGAGTATCTTATCTTCAAATTAGATGCTCTTTCTGAATGAGGACATTAATCAGCATTTTAATAGAACATACTCCCTGAATCTGGCAGAATGCTGAAAAGAGCAGTGTTAATGTTTGGACCTTGAGATAGTGAGGAGAAAATTTCATTTTCACTCTGGTGTCTGAGATGATGTGTCATGTTGCAGTGCTACTACCCTTTCCTAAAATTTTCACTACCTGTGAAGATGGTTTTAGAGCACCACAGAAACAGCAAGTGAAAAGAATACAAATGTCCCCAGGAGGCATCCCATAGTGTTTGGTTTTTAGATGCTCATTTCTTTGCGGTCTTATCTGTGTGTTGTACAGATGTCAGGCACATTGCTGGTACGTGTTTTGGGGCTTTTATTTACTATTTTTAAGGGAGAAGCTATGTTTTTTGTTGCCAAGCTGCCTAGCAGCTGTAGTTAGTTCTCTTGATGCATATCAAGATGCATTAAAAGCATATGTATTTTTAAATCTTAAACTGGAAAATTGAGTTTAAAAAGGTTAAAGGGGAAAAAAAAAGTTTGAGAAGACCATTTGCTCACAATTCTTTGAGAAATCAAAGTACATTTGGTTAACAGACTTTAAAATTTCACTTTAAAGTGAAAATGCTCAGCTTTCTGCACCAAGCATTACTATATGAAAATGTCTTATCACATACAGCTCAGCAAGTAACAGTGATGACTTAAGACTAAATATGATAATACAGCTTTTGAATTAAATTGTTTAAATTATTTCGGGGATGGTAGGTAGATAAGTTGAATGAAACTCTTATTTCCCTTCATGGAACAGATCTTACTTTTAGTGTTAGTAATAAAACTGTGAAACTTAGTTACTGAATTAAATATATGTAAATTTGGTAACATCCCATTCTGTTACGCACTCAATCTGTTACAATAACAGTTGATTTTAAGTTCTCTTAAAAAAAAAAAAAAAATTATATTCCATCAAGCATAGGTGAAGCTTTCTAAAGAACTCTCTAGAACTTACTCCTTTCAGGTACTAATATCCTTTATCTTGTTAAGAAATGAAAAATAAACGAGGGGGGTTTTAATGCCTCTTTGTCTTTTGAACAGATTTTTTTTTTTCTCATTCATTTCTAATTGTTTTCTTAACAGTGGACTTCTAGTAGAACCTAATAAAATTGTATTAACTTAATAACAATAGCTGAAACTCATTTGAGTGAAATAACTGGATTTACTTTTGTATATAGTTTAGAATGTTTTGTAACTTTTATTTTAAATGGAAATAAGCTGTAAATAACTGGATGGGTGTTTGGTTTTTTGTTTGTTTTTATTTTAAGTAGTTGGTATTACATTTTCACTACTGCTTGATTTTGTGTTTATAGAGCCAGAACGAAGACTGGGGAGGTTTGTCTGAGGATATCTTATGATTAAGAGCAATCTAAGGCATTAGCCTTTTGACCCCCATCTAAGTGATTGGTAACTACCAAGTTTACCATTTTGGTGGCATGGATTAAATAGGTGCTATGCAAAGACTGCTGCACGTGTAATCAAGTCCTTGCAAGGGTAAACAGAAAATGGGTGATGGGCTTAACTTTCTGCAACACTTGCATGATGGTCTTTGAAGAGTGCTTTGAGTGTTCCCTTTTATTTTCCTTTTTTGTACTAACCGCATCACCTTGAAGTGTCTGACTTCTACTAGCTTTCTTTGGTGTTGATAATTAAGTGGGATAATGCAAGTTAGAGAAATGGATACCAAAACTAATAACTAAACAGATGTTTGGCTTTGTTTACTTACAATCAACCTATGTAAATGTGTATTTACTGAAAAATGAGCTGTTTACATCTGCTGTGCAAAGCAAAAGGGCCCTAAAAAGACTGGGTGCTGCTGCAATTGACTGTATATCAAGTGCCGGATGCTGCATGACAGAACAAAGCTTATTTGCATATATAGTGCATTGCAACATATTTTTGTCCAAAGCATAAGTGGAATACATGGTGGCAGTCCTACTATTAAAGGTAAGATTTTATTTTGAATAAGGCAAGTTTAAAACATCCATGAAAATTGTTTGCTGGAGAAAACTTAATTAGTCTGCTGCTTATTTGATATGATGATAGACAAGTAGTTCAGCAAACAAATTGGCTTTTGTAATGTGCAACTGCTGTAATAGATATGCAGTTTTACAAATACCAGGATTTAGTTTCCAGACAAAATAAAATTATTACAGTAGACAAAAATATTTTCTCATTCTGTAACATTCAAAATAAAATTCACTGTTGGTGTATGGGTATTTTTATGATATAAGTTACTTAGTATATAATACAGCTGTTGATCTTTGTTGGGGAGTAGCTAATAACCTGCTTGTGTATTACAGCTGTAGAATTATGGCAACCAACAAGTCTTCTGTTAAAATATAATTTCTTTCATAAGTTTGGACATACTCTAAAACAATTATAAGAACCTAAATGCTCAAGCTCATTTTTTTCCACAGTTGTTTTCCCATGTTTATTGTTTTTTCTCTCCTCTTCATTATAACAAGTTCATGTATGAAGAGTATGATTCTCATGGTGAGGTTAGTACTAATACTGCAACTGTAAAAGTTTCCTTGTGATTAAAACTTTAAAAAGTATTTATATTGTTTAGTACTTTTGCTAAGCATGGAGCTTTTACATAGGAATTGTAATTTTTTTGTTGTCTAAGATGTCTACAAAGACCAGTTTTGGAAAATGCATGCTCAGGCTTAGAGAGTTCTGTGTGACTCAGGTTTACTTGTCTACAAGATGTCTGTCATGAATTCAATATCTGGGCAGAGTTTTAGCTCAAGAAATGTACTGTCCCTGTTAATTTAAACACGCTGGCATTTGTCCATGGGATTTTTTTTCCTCCTGGCCTCTACTGTTCCCTGAAGGAATAGTCACTGTGTACAGAGCTTAATTTACACAGTTGTCATGACTCCACAGAATATGGAGAAACAGAGATGGCATCTGCTGGGGTGAGTGGAGAGGGACAGATGGATGGTTGCACATAATAAGAGATGGGGATAGTTTGCCTGCAGGAAGGAACTGCAGCTTGTATATAGGAATGAAGGTGATCTGTGGTAAAGAAAGATCTCCTGAGGTGAAGAAGGTTGTCTTTGGGCAAGGGGAGGAGTTTTACTCATATAGCTTCTGTGCTTGGATTAACTTGGTATTTAACTAACAGGTAATACAGCTTCAAATTACTTCATCTGTGTGGTACTCTATCAAGTATAAACAAGCACTAAATTAGTAGAATTTGTGGGGCTTTTTTTGAAGTCTGTTTCAGATTAGCTTGTACACTAGGCTGTTGAATTCTACATGTTCTGTATGGCAAGTGTGGTAAGCCTTTTATTCACAAGTAGTCTATCCCATACACAATTTGGATAAATTTAATGTAAACCTTGTATAATGTTGAAAATCCTAAGTGGTGTACAACTAGACAAGGTGAAATCTTTGTAGTACACTCAGGTTCCACTGAATAGAACTTATGCTTTCTATCAAGAGCAGTTTAGAGGTGGTAAAGTCACAGTCTTGAGTCTGGGTGCAGTTTCCTCATCACCTAAAACCATGGTGACAGTGACTCTTGTTGAGAGGGCCAGATCTATTCCTGCTGCCACCTTGGTGGTGGTACTTGTGTTGATCTACTTGTCCTGTGATTATGTGACTCCTAGCTGGTTAGCTAAAAGCTGAGAATATGCAGGGGAGCACAAAGGCAGTGCCAGAAGGAGGAAAGCAGTGGCATTGAAAAGGAAATAAAAGGCAGCTGCTTTTGGTGGCAGCAGGACTTCGGCCAAAGCTAACATCATAACTTAAGATAGGAGTTTTTTAAAATAAAACACATCTGTTTTAAAAAGCCAGTGTTCCCCACCTATCTTGTCTTGACTCATGTCTACTGTCAAACACCCAGTCAGCTAGCATAGTCAGATGAATTCTGATTTACCTGTTTTACACTGCACCCTTGCTTATTGGCCTGGGTTGTAGGATTGTGGCAAGGAGCTTCAGTAGCAGTATTGACTTAAGAAGTTTTCAGTTGTCCTTTACCTCCCTCTTTACTTTGTGCCAGAGAAGCTATTTATATGTCCATTCTAGAACTGGATGTCAGATCCATTTAAACTGAACCTATTTAAATTGCTCATTTCTTAAAACATATAGTCAGCAGCTTTTTTGTGTTTACGACCTGTCCCTTCAAATGTTTCTCCAAACAACTACAAGGTACCAAAATGCTACAGGAACAGGGAGGAAGTGGAATGCTGTGGAAGCTGAATGATACTAGATGTGATATGCCTTGTTACAGCAGTATATTCTGGTTATCCCTTCAGAGATGGAGCCCTGCAGTTTAAGAAATGGTTCCTTAGGCAAAGGGGAATAAGTAATGTAAACCTGTAGCTGCAGTGCTGGAAGAAAATGGAAGAAAACATTAATGAATCCTTGTATGTGCAGTTGGGAAAACAGCCAAACATGCACTGTGGGATTATCTGATAGAAAACTCAATGATAGGCAGTAATTTTGGCTCCAGCCCGACAATACAAAGCATTCGGTAGTATTTGTTTAAAGCATTTGTGTTTTTGTTGTGTGAAGTGGAGCCTCCAGTGGATGCTTAGAACCATCCTTACCCAGAAAGATTAGGCTGTCAATTCTTCATAGCTCACTGTGTAGCAACAGATTGGCAAGTATAAAGCACCGCCTCCCAGAGTGATTATCACCTCTGATCCAGCAGATCAGAATAGCAGCTAAGAAGCAGGAAGCACCCACTGTTATCCAGTTACAGTACATGAAGTTTCCACTGATATTTTTACATCTGCTTTTGAGAGGAGGGTGGGCAGGCCACTGCTGATTTTATGTTGTATCCTTCTGCTCTGGTCTATTGAAGTGATATTTTAGAGCTGAAGTGTCTGCATATGCTAGGATGTTTTGCTGAATAACACTTCCATGCCAGTAACAGTTGCTGTTTCAGACCGTAGTTGAGTATTGTGTTGACTAATTTGCAGCAACCTTGAAGATTTTTTTTGTCCTCTCTGCATAGGAAGCTGACTTGGCATTGATGTAGAATTGTTCTTTGCTTTTGAATGTTTCATAGTTAGTATTTGTCTTTGAACATGTTCAAGACCTCATGGGTGTTTGTAGGCTCTCTGAGAAAACACTTTGCTCTTCTTTCAAAGAAGATTAGAATTAGAAATTAGAATTTTCACATTAACCACGTAATTGGAGTTTCTGAATAGTTAGCTAATCAAAGCCTGGGAAACTGAGACTTTACTATTTTGAAATCCCTGAAAAGGCAAGTGAACAGCAGCAGTTTCCTAAAATAGCCATTCATTAGAAATATCTCCTAATAAAGATTCTGATGTAGACTGTAAAAATAATTGCTTCTGAAGCATTGCTGTAGTACTTGTTAATCTCTTCCTAGTGTAAGAACTTAACATTTCTAAACAGGAACTCTCATCCCTACTCTCTCTTTCCTGTAGCCTGTTTCTGTAGAATTGTTCCCAAACTACTGTGCACTCCATGGTCCTGCATCTTGTCTCTTGTTCTAGCTTGGGGTTTGTTTAGGTGCTGGGGGGGGGGGGGAAGCCATAAGCCTTTATCAAAAGGTATCAGTTGTAATTTTTGCCTGCACTCCAACACTGCTTGCGTTCATAGGCTTTGTGATGGTTTTGATGGGAAAGAAGTTAAAAGAAAAGCTTTACTTGAAAAGTCATGCCAAATATTCATAAAGTCTATGTCACTGATGTATGATGCCAGTAAAATGGCAGCATTGCAAACACTGAACTTGAGTCAGTTTGGTATGGGCATGAATAACTTCTTGTCTCTCTCTTGCCTGAGGAAATAAACTGTTTTCTTGTCCACTACAGACACGAATAGCTTAAATTGCAATGAGAAAATAATGTAAAAGTAGATGTTAAGCAAATTTTCCAGTGGTGATGATAATGAAGCATTTAAATAGATTGCCTGGGGGGCATGAGAAATTCCATCACTAGATGCCTTTAACAGATTAAATATCTCTCTGGAATGTTACAGGTATGCTGTTTCAGAGACTGGATTAAATGTAGTCTTTTCTAATTTTCGTTTGATTATGATTTTTAATTAGGTTGGGTCATGGCAAAGTTTGAGAAAAATGTCAGTTGGGTTGGGCAAGCTAAATAGTTCTGTTGACTTGAATCAACTCTTACCATTTTTCTAATTTAAAAATCTCTAATGACTCAGGCTGACAATTTCAGAGTGTATTATTAGCTTTTTAAAATGAGTTGTAAACACAGATGTCAGCTTGAAAAAGATGGATTCTAGTAACTTTAAGACATTGGGGAATTGCAGTGTGCAGCTTGTATTGAAGAGCTATTACTGCTTTGGCAAATCTAGGATCTAAGACTTATGGGTTAATGTCAGAGAAAATTAAAATTTGGATGCAGATTCTAAGTGATGATTTTTTCAGTGGTAGTGTTTCATGCTAGTTTGCCATAAGGATCCCATTGCCTCTTCCCTAGCTGTTAGATTAACTAAGTTACAAATTCATTAGATCCAGACAGCTAGCTATCTTAAGGACACACTTCATAGGCTCAGGTGTTTTCTAAGGTCTGAAGAGTCCCACAGAAGGAAGGTAAGGTAGTCTATATACTGTTTGTAGAAGTTGACATCTGTCCTTTCCCCAGAATTGTCTCTTCTGGTATTCAGACTAGGAGACCAACTGCTCTGAAGACAGTGTGTCAGGGAACACAGCTGAAAAAAAACCCCAAACCAACCAAAAAAAAAAACCCCAAAAAACCCAAACAAAAAGAAAAAACCCAAAAAAGAGCAAATCACAGTTGAAGCTTGTGACATACTGTAGTTCTGTCATGGGAAATAATTTGTCAAAACTTTCCTTTTCTGGCTGCCCACAGTGCCAGACCCTCTGTACATGATGGTTTCAGATGTCTTCCATGTGGTACAGAGGTCTCACTGAAACTGAAGTATTTTCCATCACACAGTATTGCTGTGTTACCATGTCATACCTCAGTTACTGGAGTCTTCCATTTAATCTTTTAGATTCACCTCTACAATGTCAGTTTATTGCTAGTCTGGTTGCAGGGGGTGTTTACAAGTTCTGTAAGCTAAAAAGCTGCCAGGAGTGAAATAACCACTTTCTTCCTAATGTTATCTCACAATCTATCTTGCTTTATCAGCATATGATAAGTTTCTGTCAAGATGAGACGCTAATCCCATAACAATAATTTGAATAAATCATCTCATTCTATGTACTAGGATTTTCATGTCACACAGTTAATTCTTCAAGTTATAAACCATTGAAAATATGAAGGGAGTGGGGAACACCCCAGGTGTGTTTGAGAGCATAGAAGTTTGAAAAGTACTGAAAGATACTTCCATGTCATTTATTGATACCAGTTGTGTAAAAAGGAACATGGTCAGCACTTCCAGGCCAAGGAGTGTACTAAAGAATGTGTGCAGCCTGGGACAGTCTTTGAACATAACAAAAGTGAATGGTAATCAACCTCATGAGAGTGCTAGAAAATGTTCTGCTCTCATTCTTCTTTCAGTTCAGAGACCTACTGTAAAATTAAGTACTTTGTTATGAGATTTGACATTTCAGTGAGGACACCAACTTTGAAGGCTTTGGGTTTGCAAGAGAGGAGGGTTTTTTCAAGGTGGAGGAGAATCATAGTCACATGTACGCATATATGTTCCAGGCAAAAATGGAAAACATGAAACAGTATAAACTGGGCATTTGAGATTGTTACGATATGCCTGGTTTTCAGTTGTCTTCATGAATCTTTATCATGCTAGCAGTGTTAAGTAAAACAGAAGTTTTCCTTAAGTACCCCTCTGCAATTTTTTTTTTTTTCTGTGGAGGCTCCAGCACTTCTAGAGTTAATATTTCTTTTTAGTCAAAGCTGCTACTCCCTGAGGCTAGTATTATATGCCACATCATGAAATTCCTTTTCCAGTGAGGAATATGCCTCAGCATTTTGTTTTTAATGCAGGCTGTCACTTCACTTTAGTAATAAGATAGGATTTAAGAGTTAAAATTAACACTTGTAATTCTCTATTATATAGGAAATTCTTTTGAGTTCTACCAAAATCACAGCAGACTTCTTAAAACTTGTTTGCAACTGTCACTGAGCTATAGGTGCTATTTTGAGAACTAAGGGTTTTTAGGTGGCTTTTGCAGAATTAATTTTAACTACTCTGGAATAATGTTCAGACTACTGATACTGAAAAGCAGTATACATTCTGTAAAGTTTCTATGATGATTTTGTTCTTTTTTGTAATTAGAAATTAAATTTTAAAAATATACAAGCTTGAATATGTGAATAAACAGATGGCACAGAAGAAATTGTTGTTAGGTTTAGAAGTCATGGGAGCTTTCTTAGTTCTATTTTAAGAGTTCTAGAATTTTTTTTGGGGTGGGATATTAAAATAGATTGAAGGTTTTTAAATGGTACGTTATGAAAGATGTCATGTTCCTGGGGCATTGTCTGGGTTCACAGCAGGGTCACTTGAGGCTCCTCCCTTGCAGGTGGTAACTGATAGGTAGAAAGTTGGATGTTGTGGGGCTTTTTTTATCCCTCCCAGAAGGTGTATAATGGGCATATGTGGGGCTGATACTCCTAGATTTCTGTTACTCCGTTAAAAATGTACTCATCTGTCTTCAGAGCCCTGATTTTAATACAAAAAAAAAAAAGTATTGCTTGCTTTCTAACTCACCTTTGAACAAATTGTATGCTAACATTCATGCTAATAATGAGAGAATTAACTAAGTTCAGCAGCACAGTTAAAAAGCAAAGAAAACTTTGCCTGCTGTGAGATTTGTCCCAGATACCTACTATTTTTTTAGACAGGCACTCTTTGATAGATAACTTTTGTCTCATGTAAAGGAGCTGCTATGCTACCCTGGAACAATGCTGCTCACAACTGTGTTCTAGAGGCCCGTTAACAATGTGTGTTTATCAGAGCAGATGTTTTAGGTGATGTCAAAGTTCACTTAGCCAGTGCCCAATTTCTGACAGTAGCCAGTAGTGGATGTCTCCCGACAGGGCTAGAATGGAGCAAATGTATTGAGTGGTCCATCTCTGGAACAGTATCTCAGCTTCAGACAATTTTTGGCTGAGAAGAAACTGAGCTTACATAATACAGTAATTGAGGTGAATTTGTCCTGTATGCTGTTGGACCCAGCATGCAGGAATAGGGGTGGTAATACAGTGATTCTTGCTGCCCACCCTACACCCCCCACTCGTCTCCCCAGAGGTCTAGAGTAATCAAAAAGACATTGTATTTCTGTATCAAATCTCCTTTCCATGTCAGAGATCCAATAATGAGATACTTGTTTTCTTGCGTATCTGTCCACCTTTCTATTATGTATAAGAATATGTACGTTTCTTTTGTAGCCACGTCATGAATACTTTAATGTCCCAGTGTACTAAATGGCTTCATTCATCATGCATGCAGAATTTCAGAGGAGATAGACCTGTGACTTACTCATGACAGAACATTATCATCAGCTTGGTGAATCCAGTCATCTTGAATCTAATAGAATACCACAACCATCCTCTGCTGTTGCACTTTTCTCTTCCCTCTCTGTTTTGCAGTGTTGTCTCTTCACATGTGTCATTTCAACAAAAGTTGTGCTTACTGGCATATGGTTTAACTTTTTTATTGTGTGTAAGCTTGAAGTCTTTTATGCTTAATGCTTAAAAGTTGTGTAGAATTTTCTGAGCTAAACATCTGTATACTGCAACATTACTTGACCTGTGTTTATCTGCAGATTAGTTGTAGTGGTATTTAAACATACACTTTTAAACTGTAGGTACAGTTAGTATTTATAGAGAAACTTGTGAAGGAACTGTAATATGTGAAATGTATATACACCAAGTATTATGTTACACACAATTCAGCACAGACCTTGCATCTTAATTAAAGGTGCATGTGTACCAGTATGCTTTTCTAAGACTGACAAAGTGAGACTTACTTTATATAGAGGAGGAAGGCAGAATTGATTAGAACGACTTCAGTAAATCTGGTTACAACATTTGTATTTAAAATGTTCAAAACACTCTTGCGAGTAGTTGAACAATTGCTGCTACCGAAGGGGAGAACAAGTTGCTTTACAAATGGCTAGGGTTGGAAGGACTGGTTTTTTTGAAGTCCATTAACAGCATACTTGAAATATGTCTCCTTCAATTGGCCTTTCCAGTTTTAAGTGCAGAATACCTTGTGTATCAGAGAACTGCCATAAAGGTGAATGTAAGTACTTTTCAATTAAAGTGTGGGCAAAGTGAGGGGGTATGTTTTGCATTCTGTTTGCCTAGTTGAAGAAAGTAATTTGTAACCTAAAACTACGCTGGTTTTTAAAATTGTTTAATGTAATAAGCAAGGAGGTGGTTGCTGAGCTTAACCACCAACAGCTAGTTCCATGAGCTATATGTGGTAATGCACTACCTTTCAAAAGTTAAACTGACCCAAAAATGGGACATTTGAGGGATTAGACAAAAGATTTGAATTGGAATTGCAGCATTCTGGAATCTTAGAAAACAAGACCATAGGAGTGGTTTTCCATTTCCAAGTTTGCCTTTTTTTTTTTTTTCCTGTAAGACATTAACAAGGTGTTTGAATGTCTGGTTAATGCTGCTTTAGCCTGCATTATTTCATGCCTGTTGGCTTAAAATGCTGTGCATTGAGCTGTAATGAGATGCTGTTTTTCTTGTTATCTGTATACAGCTGCTTGCTTCTAAATGACTAGGTAATGAATTAGCTTTCCTGGCATGTTTGAAATAAAGTATTGCATGCACTTTTGTCTCATGTGAATTACTTTTTTTTTTTTTTCCTCATCTATGTTCCAATATACTTCAAATTTGCATTGTTTGCCTTGGGTGATTCTGAGCTGCAGGTAGTGTATAACATTGCAGAATGTTTTCCATAACAATTGGATAAAATGTTATCACACTTCCTAAAACAAGTAATGTGAAAAAACATTCTATTTGTTTCTTAAATATTATAATTGATTAAATTATTCCTCTAGGAAAATACATTAGCCTTTAGGTGTTCCTTTTGAGTTATATTGTTGATATGGATGTAAGAAGGTATGTCTGCTTCAAGGTTACTGCTATATTATTAAAAATTTTAAATCTTACCAAGTTTTAGCGGTGAAGTTTCTGTGGACAATAAGCCAATGTCCTTGAAATATATTGCTTGAAATTAATTTAGCCAATCACCGTGATTTACATGAAAAAATGTAATCTTTAAGTATATGGCTGTTTGCTAAAAGTTACCTACAACTTTGAATTGGCAGTGGAGACAATACTGAATGGCTCTAAAGACAGTAGCAGCAGTGCGCTGTGTTTTTCAATAGCTATTGAGCAACTTTTTTTTTCAGGTAATTTAGTAATTATCCTGTTTTACCACTAAGTAACATTCATGTCCACTGCTGTCTAATCAATCTAAAACTGTGAAAAGTTGCTTTATTACTAATATTTTCAAGACCTTGAAATGATTGAGAAGTTCTATTCTGTTAGAATAGTCTGATTTGAGTTCTGTGCTATAGTTGATGTAGGATTTTTTTTTTAACAAAATGCCTATAAGTTGGTGGACAGGGGAGATGCGTGTCCTCTAAAATGAATGCAGCAAAGTAAACTGGGAATACATTAGGACAGGTGATACGAAAAATGCTATATAGTGTTTTCTTCAATCATTGTCTCCTTTTGGGGGATTTGTGTTAAAATATGTAAATTTTTAATCTTGCCATCCTGTCTGGCCTTATCAAGGTCATTGCAGTTCTAAGGATATTTAAATATTGTATTAGTGAGAGAGAGAGAGAGAGAGAAAAAAACAACAAACAAACAAAAAAAAAACCAAAAAACAAACAAACAAACAAACAAAAACCACAAAAAACCAAAAACAACCAAAACCAAACCACTGTATCTTTAATATGCTAAGTTGCTTCCAGGTTTATCTTGCCTTTCTGTTGCAATTTCTTATTTGCTGCTGGATTTTAGAAGCCATCTCAAAGTGCTCAGAGGTGTCTTGTTCCAAGCAGTGACTCACTTTCAAATGAAGTTGCCTTTAAAATACCATAGCTTGTTCCTTCAATACTAAATCACCTTATACATGAATTGAATGAGGATGGTAAACTCTGTATCACTTCGTGATTCATAGTCAAGATAGAGAGATGGATGATGTTTTGGTGTTAAATTGCAGGATTTAAGGTGCTTAATTATGTATTCTATGACCATTTAAAAAAGACTTGAGTATTGAGAAAGCAGTGGAAAAATAATTTTTCTGCCTTAACTATTATCTGCCTTTTTTCCCGCTTCATGACATGTCTTGTTTTAGGATGCTAAAGTAAGTTTATTTGTACTCTGGATACTAAAAATGTTTGTTTCCGTAAGGACACATTATCCCTTATTTACTATGATATGGCTAATAATTATAGAAAAGGGCAGTCTAATGTTTATAATTAAACTACTGCTTCAGATGCTATAGGAATAATGAACACAAAACTGATGTTAAGCCCTTGGAATTTTGTATTAAACAAATTGATCTCAATCTAAGCAAAGGTTTTTAATATTAAAATTCACCAAAAAATCTATACCTGATGTGGAATAATAGAATTCAAATCCTGTTGATTCCTCCACTTCTGTAGGGGTCAGTTCACTGATGCCAGGTGTCCCAAGGTACCTTGGCTTGGTTTTATGAACTAAGCATGGGACCAGTATAAAAAGAATCTTGCTCTTTATGGACAGCTTAAGGGGTACTGTGTCTTAGTTGCATCAGTAATTTCATTCATCCGTTTATTCATTCTTCCCTAACAGATTTGAGACCCATGAAACAATCCACTATGAAAATCACTGACTCCATTGCAAAGCCCTTCCCCATCCTTCCCCATTTCATCTCTCTGTTACCAGGTTGTGATTTGTTCCCTGCTGGTACATCTGGATTGCTTTATTTTTATTACATTTTAAGGGCAATACAGTCTACCAGCTATTCCCATGAACCATGACAATCTAATTAACAGCTCTTTGAAAAGTGCAGCTAATACCATGTTTGCAATCTGCAGTACTTTTATATTGTCATGTGTCTCAGCTTTTTCCTTTCTTAATTAAGCATCTTTCATACTAACTCACATATGATACTGTTCAGTAATTGCACAGGGTCCATTCACCACTGTCTCAAATTTTCCCTCCATAGGAAGCAGAGACCCCACGTAGTGTACTTGAAGAAATTGGATTGACATAAATCTTCACTTCAGCTGAGGACGTCTCAGTGTTTCATACTGTAAATGTTCACTGCCTTCATTGTAATGTTTAGCTAATGGTGTAAGATGCTGTTTGTCAGTATTACTGTTTTGCTAAGCTGCTTCATTCAGGCCTACAAGAAAAATACTCCTTTGAAAAGGGAACAAGAAACAAAAGTCATAAGGGAAAGGGAATTAGATTTAAATTGACTCTATAGGAAAATTAAATTTGACTTCAACAGGTGTAGTGTTTTTTTATAAGCAAACATCACTTCAGGAAATAAATGTATCATCATGACATTGCATATCTAAATGAAAAGAAACTACATGGACAACTCCAACTATGAAGTGTTATGGTGTAGAAATTGTGTTTATGCAACCAAAGACTTCTATTCATCTACATTTTAGTCACCACTTGTAATTCTGCTTAGTTCAGTTGATGCATAAAGTTTGGATATAACTGTTTACTATTGAATTGTCATTATACCAAAGAATCCTATTAGGATCTGCATATCAAACTGGTGAAAACTGTTATGATAATACTGCTTTTTGCAAGAAAACTGCACACTCTTTTAACTCACTAGAAATGAAAGTGTCTTTTAAGTGTAGCTACCTTGAGTAAAACCACAAGTTACTACCCTAAAAAGGGAATGCATGTAATAAAAACAAAAAAAAAAATCAAAATAAGGAAACTATTTTTAGATCTGATATAAACACAAGAAAGGAGGTAGGCTTTCTGACTCTATACAGAGGAGGCGCATAATTAAAATGGGATACTTTGAAGATGGGAAAGAAGTAGCTTTACAAAAGGAGGTGTTCTATTATTTTGTTGCAAACCCTATAAATTAATTTGTATGCATTGATGTTTTCTAGTTATGCTTTAATGGTTGTATAGGTACCTTTAGAAAAAAACAAACACCCAAAAACAACCCCAAACCATGACAAAAAACACATAAAAAAAACCCAAACAAACAACCCAAACCCCTGCTGTCCTTGTCACTAACTGCTTTTCTTGACTTACACCTTTACCATGTGGCACATCCCTTATGAAACTCCCCTGTGATGTGCAGTTGAACCAACAAATTTGCAGTGAGAGCTTTTAAGTGTTAGATTTCTGTAGTAGATTCACTGCAAGTCACTTAAAGTGTTACTGAGTAATATTTTGACACTTTAAGCAGACTTTCAGTAATTAGAAACTAAACCAGTTTTACTTTTAGATTTGATTCATGTATGTTTTTGAGTTTTGAAAAAGGAGGTAGTACTGCACTTCGGCGTAGCCAAGTTCTGCTGTGTCTGCAGGGTCCTTGAGAAGGAGGGGCTGTTCCCCTCCCTCCCCCATACCTTCACTCTAGGAGTCAGTGTTTTGGCTTCTTCACTTGTCAGCAGTGCCACGTGTTCACAACAGTCAGCTTTGG
Organism: Megaceryle maxima; assembly: GCA_024605025.1. Lineage (NCBI taxonomy): Eukaryota > Metazoa > Chordata > Aves > Coraciiformes > Cerylidae > Megaceryle > Megaceryle maxima. Next base: position 13,110 of record JANHGN010006525.1, on the reverse strand, counting down.
CATTCTTGCTGGAAAGTCATGTAGTTCCAGTGTAAGCATTTACACAGCCATCGGGAGAGCCAGACTGGGGGCTTGCTGAGATCTTGGTTAAATTTAACCCATCAGGAAAGGCTCAGCATTGCCCCCAAGTAAGTGCCTCGAGCCAGATCCCAGTCTTGATGCTTGTAGCTGCTTGGGCCAGCTGGGGTAGGGGTGCCAGTGTTGGGGGGAGCCTGTGAGTGCATAGTATTAGAATTTGTCTACTTGTGCCCCTTCTGGTATTTAAACATTTGAGATTGCAAGAGACTGTTGGTATCCTGAGGCATGCAAAAGCAGCAGTTTGTATTTCTCTTGTGTGCAACATGCAGGGATAGATGAGGGTGAAGTGGTATGGGAATGACCCTGGGGGTGAGGTTGAAATGGGACAGTTACCTTAAGTCAAACCTGAAGCAATTTTGTATGTAGTAAACATGTTTTCAAAGTTTACACTGTCACTTATATGTGCTTGGCTGGATTAAGCTTCGTTGTGATTGTGACAAATAAACTGTTTGACCTCTGTCTGTCACATTGGTTTAGTTGTAATAAATGTCCATTTTTACACCATTGCTGTGTGTTTATATGTAATTAGTTCTGGTGTTTGCAGAGAGAAAGAAGAGGCTACTCCGTGGTAGAGTTAAAAAAAAAAAAAGGGGAGGGGTGGGATTTTATTACAGTGCTTAACCTTTCTTGAGCATTTTATTAAAAAATGTGCAACTATACTGTTTCAAGATTAGTTATTTACATCCATTTAAATTGTACAGAAAGCAATAAATTAGAAACTTTTTGGAAGGTTAACTGCATTAAACATGAAATTTAATTATTAAAAGTGGGTGTTAAATTGATGCGGTTGTACCACTTCATTTGAAAATTCAAACAAGCTACATTTTGAGAGAGGGTTATGGATATTTGGTTCCTTACATGGAATTAGGATAAAGTCAATGCAATGTTCACAATCTGAGTGTAAATCAAAAAAAAAAAAAAATCTTACTGTTCTGTTCTCCAGCTAACAACTGAACTGCTTGATGTTTATCTGCAAAAGCATGGGGAAAACTTACTACCTTAGGGCATTTCTTAAATCTAATATGAAATAAAAAATTGTTTCTTGCACTTACTACCTTAATGGGGAAGGTAAAACATCAATTAGAATTTCTGGATTGTTTAGGCAAGTGAGTGTTGGCTTGAGTGTGGTCATCACAGAATTGTGGCCTTTAATTCAAAAAGGCCCTTCCTGAACATCTGCTCTTCCTTTTGGGTTAATGCCATGATGCCAGTTGCCCCGTGGCTGGCTTTGTGAAGTACCATGTGCCATGGGTTATGCTCGTAGGGTTTGCTTTTGTCACCTGTCTCACAGTTCACCCAAGTGTAACTTGTCGATGTTGTATCTTTTTTAATCAGAGATAGATACTGGATTCACCTGATACATCAGTGCTGAACAGAAGGTTATGTGGAGTTAACTGGGTTATTTTAATTACAGTGAACTTTCAGTGAAAGCAAAATCAGCTGCTGTCTTTAGATGATGTAAGACAGTAAATTAAGCTTTTAAGTTATTAACTAGCTTAGACATTCATGTTTTGTAAGAGGTACAGATCCAGGGCAGGAAACAATAGTGTCTTTAAGTAGGATTTTGCACTTCTTTTGAAAAAATATTACTTGGTGCACAGGAACATCACTAGTAAACTGCTGGGTAATTTCTGACACACTGACTGCAGTACTGCAAACTTGAATCTGAAAAAGATGTGCTGTCATCACAGGATGGAGAGCTGAGAAGGTATTTGGGATGCCTTTCAGGGGAAGGGAAGGGCTTGGCTTTCCCCCTGTGCTTGTTCCTGCTCTGTAGCAAGTGAAAGCTGCGTGTTCAGCTGGTGGAGGTGTGCTACCTGTGCTGGTGGTTTGCTAACCCAGGCCATCCCAGGGAAGTAGCTGCCAGCCACAGCTCGAGGGTACGCGAGCAACTTGCTGCTGCGAGGGGACAAGCCTGGTTCCCTGATGCCTAATTGCTGCAGGACAGTAATGCCACCTGCATCCACAGGGATTATTCCCCTTCTGCCACTGGAAAAACTTGGATCTTGGTGCCTGGCTTGGCCTTCTCCCCCAGAAGAAGGGGAGCAGCACCTGCTCCCCATCCTGCCTGTGAAATGAGCTGACTGACACAAGGGACCCAGGGCTGCCCTAGCCAACTTCTTACTGCTCTGTGTAAAATGCCTGCTTTGGAGTCACTGTGAGAGCACTGCAGTGATCCTTGCAGAGCTCACAGCTGAAAAAAATACCAATTTTAAAAGCCACTGCTTTTAATCTCACACTCAAAGTAAAACTTGGCCAATATTAATTCACTTTATAAGGTCCTTTTATGTGGAATATGTAGAATAACGCAGTGAGAACAAGCCATTCCTTGCAAATTTAAATCCCTTCTGTGTTCTGGGGCTTCTTGCCTTTGGAAAAAGAATTAAGCTTAACATTTAAAAATGTCTGGTCTTTTTGTCTCTTCAGAATAAATAGGTCATTCAGCTAATAAGGAAACAAAACCATGCATGTAGCAATACTTAAGATTATGAAGTACGGAAACAATACTGAAATATATGAACTGTGAAGTCAGAAAACTGGTTGAATTCCAGGTTTCATGCTAACAAATGCAAACTAAATGTCAGATATACAGCACTCAGTTTCTGTGTAACAAACAGACTGCATGTGAAAGTGAATGATAATTACCACTACTCTGCACAAGTACAGCCACTAAGTTTGGATCCAAACATCAAGAAAAAAAAAAAAAATCTGAAGCTTTAGCCATTATAGTAGCAGAAATAAAGTATATTTAAAATTGTACATGCATCTCTGAGCAAGTTTTTTTTTTTATTTATAAGAACTTTTTTTTTTGTAAAAAAATACAGCAGCTCAGCTTCCCAGATCCCATTACAAAACTGTGGGGACAAGGAGCCTAATCACTTGGGGAATTCTCACATGGGTCTTAGTTGGCACTTGGTTTCTAATCCTGGACACGCATTTTTCTTCATTCAACTGCTTACAGGTTCCCACCACCCATTCCACCACTCTTGTCTGAGCTGGGTAATTGGTTTTGCTTAGATAATGCTCAGCAACAGCCTGCTTCATGACGGAGGATGTACAACATACTACAGCTTGTGTAAGCCCGCTCTCCGCCCCCAGCAGGCTGGTTCAGCAGCGCGGGTTTCGGGAAGCAAGGCAGCACCAGTGAAGGTGTTACTGGCATGCTGGTGGTGCATTCCAGCAAGCAGGACATGACAGTTCAGTTCTGCTCCAGGGAACTGACTTCAGTTTGCCACATTCTGCACAAGTGACCCAACTAGACAAGTGAGCATCTATGAAAAAACAGAAACCTCAGGGAACACGTCTATAAGGTCTAGTCAGAAAAAGATACATTATGAGAAACCGGTGGTCACAAATTTCTCAAATATAATTTAAAACTTAGTGCTGTCAATCCTTTGAAATACACCTTTCAAACAAAGTTATTTCAAGAGTTATGCTATTAAATTACAATTCCTATACTGTTAATAACTAAAACATTTAATCAAATTAACTAAGCTACAATTCTGCCTACAGTTATGACAGTATATAGTAAAAGTTGGGTTTGAACTGAACATCGATATTTAGCACTTTTGTTGTATTACTCCATATTGGACAACAGTTACACATGAAAGAAGGAAAATGTATAATCAGCATGCTAGGTGCAGTATGCATTGAAAAAAGCAAAAATATATATATTATATCATATCCAGATGCAATGTTCATTCACTCTTAACTATCTAAAGTTTGAATTTCCAGATTTTCTGTGGGACTTTATCTTACACTGTTGGAGTCATTATAAGTACCTATGTGGGAGCGCTTCATGTCTGCTTTAGGCTTCTAACTTTTAGGTGGCCTGAATTGTTCTCTAAAGGCAGAAGCCCAGGTTCTTTGGAGAGGCTAAAGGGAGGGAGGTATCTGCAGGCTGTGCAGGGCACCTGCACCTTCAGTGCCACAAACTGCTGTTTCCAAGTGCCTAAGGATGCTTAGGCACCTAAGTTAAATACTTGAAAGTTAAGCAGTGTGAAGTAGAATTTGTCTAACAGCACAAATCTTTCATTTAGAAGTGAAGAAATATTTGTAAGGATTTACCTCATTGCAGGTACTTTGCTAATATAGCTGTAATTTCAGAAAGTTTTTGTCCTGATAACTTCATTTTTATGTACCCTACTCTCCACCCTGACTGTAGGGCAGCGAGGCAGTAGGGTGCCTTAAGCTGTTTGTAAAAATAAGCCAAAGAGGACTTTAAGTCCTCTCCCAAAATCCTAAAGTATTGTTTCAGGTATAAACCCTTTAGTTTCTTTAGCCCCTCTACAACCATCTTGAGCCTTCACAACTACCTATGCATCTTCAGTTACCAGATGGACACTTTTTCCACCACAGGACCTGTTGTTTTCAACTACAGATGGTATGCAGCCAAGAGGTATGCAAAGTATTTTCTATCCTCACACAAGGAGTGCAAGTGCATGGTCTCAGCTCTTATTTGGGGATTAAGGTACTGAATAAATTGATTGTTTTTCTGGTTTTAGTCTGCTGCAATCCCTACAGGCAATCAGCTCAGTCAGGGGAGAAAGAAAAATCCAACACTTATGACCACAAAGCTCCTACTGGGCAAGTACTGTACAATCAAACAGTGATGTCTTTTAGGTCCCTTTTCTCTAACTCCTAATATGATTATATTTACTTTGTCTAGAAAGAGATTTCCTGTTAACAAGTGGAAAATATAAACAGCAGTCTTCTACACAGACTTCAATTTGCAGTATGCTGCGGTGTGAATTTACAGCACACTGGCTGTTCTGTACTAACTCCTTACAGGGACAGTAAACACTTAACACACACAACACAGAAAATAGCACATACCAAATGAGCTTTACTTCTCTTTCTATTTGTACTCAGTGTGCTTCCAGATGTTGCAGCAGTTCAGAGGGACAGAGTAGCTAGAGTACTTGACATTCACACCTTATAAAGGACTTGAAACTTTTAATTTTCTGAAGCTTAGCACACAATGAGCTAGGTTCCTTTATTAGGAGGAAACATTTTTATGTGCAAGAATGCTTTATTTGAAACTCAAATGTATCTGGTGCCCTATTGGAAAGATTTCTTGGTAAGCTCTATGCTTGATCAATTAGCAATTTCTGAAAGCAATTCTCACTTTGTTTTGGGAGTTTCGCTACTTTTTCCTCTGCTGCTTGATCTCTTTTTACCCCTGCTCCTGGATCGAGAGGAACTTCGACTTCTGCTCCTACTGCGTGTTCGACTATGACTTCTGCTGCGACTGCGGCCCCTCCTCTTTCTCCCCCTGCTGCGAGACCTCCTCCTTTCTCGACTTCTTGACCTTCCTGATCGGCGTCTTCTCTTGTTTTTGCGGCGATTCTTTTTTCTCTCAGATTCTCCATTTCTCCGGTAAGAATGATCTGGGCTTGGGCTGCCCCTTCTCCTTGACCGGCTGTAATAGTCATCACGATGGCTCGTTCTGTTTCTCCTTTCAGAGTTTTTAGACAACTGATTAGTCCGTTCAGGAGAAATACGTATGTCTCTATTGGCCTCCCAAAACTCATTATTTGGATTTTTGAATACGTGAAGAAAGTTGCAGTGCTTCCCTCTTGGACACTTCTGCCTTTCAAATAATCCTGCAACAGATTAGAGTTTGCTTTTTTATGAACCAGACCTGTTGAATCTCTTTCTTCATTGTGTACCTACTGGAAAGAAACTTACTAACTTGAACTTTGCTTCTTCAAACAGAAAAACATGCATCTGACCACCTATCAATTCAGTTCACACAAGATTCCTTCTCAATACATACTTTGTTTGGAATTAAATTTTTAAAAGGCATTAAGGTTTTTAGCTTAAAAGAATTTTCATAAATAGTTTTACTGCCTTAATCTAAGAATGTAAATATAGGTAAGTCAAATGGGATAGTTACTGCAATAGTTACTGCTAAGAAATGTTGATCGTTTGGAAAGTGCTGTTTGCTTTTTAAAGAGATAAATTAGTACTTCCTCTAGGTTCACCTTAAGATTATTATTTCCTAAGTTAGGATCCAAACTTTTTTTTCCAGTCCAAGGTAAATCCACTGGAATGATTCAGACACTTATGTGACATGGTATCAATATTCATTCCCTTTCTTTCCTAGATCTACACAACCAAATTAGCATATTTGTCTTCCAAACAGAAATGAACCACAGCATAGGCAGATCAGAAAGCTAGAGGCTAACTCCCTTTTTCACTTCCCTGTGTACTCTTTCAATACCAGACATTCTCTTTTCCAATGTTTACATGACTTACCACATATAGCAGTTTTCCACCTTGTCACAGGACAAAATTCACAATGAAGCTGTCGGCCTGCATACCATCGTCCACTAAACAAGGCAAGAGCTGCCTGACAGTCCTTCTCCCTTTAAAAAGTAAAAGTGACACATAGTGTTATCACCATACAATCACTTAGGATGTTACCAAATTTAGGCTCTCATTACAGTATGAGAATGAATCACTTGGACTATACATGTAGTGTTAATTACTGGACTTTGGAGTTTAGTTCTAAAACACAGTAAGATTGTGAGTACTTACGACTGGTACTGGACATACACATTTCCTCGCAGATGAGGCTCATAGTTGCAACTGACCTAAGGGGATGGAAACATTAATTTAGTGCAAAGAAAGGTTAATGCTATATAGCAGGTCACACATGCCGAGATGGCAGCCATTCTGACTAAGCTCATACTGATGACTTGTCATATGATTTTCTTCCCAGTCTTCATTCTGGTAAAAAAAAAAAAAAAAAAAAAAAAAAAAAAGGAAAAAGTGCTCTTCTGCCTTACATTTTTATGCTTTGATTAACTCTGGGACCTCTGCTTCACTTAGTTCACAAGACAGCTTGTACTCAATTGTCTTGCACTCATCTGGGCCAATTCTACTGTCCAACAGCCAAATCTGGCTCTGAAAACAATTAGTAGTATCCTCATGCGGTAATGTGGGATTCATTATGGTTAAGAGAATCTTTAGAGCAATTTACTTTCACAACATTCCCATGAGATGAGTTAGAATAGATGAAGTCACTAACTTTTGATGCACAGTTCTGAAACACCTTTTTTAAAAAGTGATTTAGCACTCAAAGTATATCTTAAGCTCTCAGACATAAACAATTTAACTTCTAAAAAGCTTGTTGCTAGCTACAAGAGATTCTGAGACAGGCAGGCCCAAGCAGGCCAGAACCCAGTGCTCCAAAGCAGAACGGTGAGCTCAGCCTCTTCTGCCCTCAGGCCTCTTCTGATATCTGCACCAAATGAGGCAAGTGGCTCCTTTCATCACTGAACTCTAACTGGCCCTCAGAGAATACACCTCTGTGCACTGGATTAGGCAACAGACGCAACAACAAAGCAGTTGTATAATTAAGTATTACAGAATAAGCAGTTAAACTATATGAGATAAACATCAAAACAAGAACAAGTGAGAATGATTATGCCATGGTCATTTTTGTGTGGGAAAAGAAGTGTGCTTTGTCACAATCTGCCAGATTCTGGATTAGCTGCCTGGAAAGAATAGCAAGAATAAAACCTTGGGCTACACTGGAAAGGGAATTCAGCTGGAAGAGGGTTCTGTATAATCTGATTCTAAATGGTAGCAGAGACTCAGCTGAATTACAGTTAAGATCCCTACAGCCACTACATAATTTCTAAACATCTCTGATATAACGAACACGTCCATGCTTTAGAAGATAAGAAATGCCACTCCAAAAAGCTCTTAGCCCCTTATTAGTCATAGGGACCCACATATGTGCAACTTAGCACAGTTGCATATAACAGTGATACACAGTTGAGGATCTGAGTTTGATGGTAATGCAGTATTTCAACACACGTTCCACTGGGAATCTGCATCCCATCTTCTAGGATGGAGCACAGCTTGCTGATATCCCATGAGTCAAAATATGGAGAGGATATTTCTCCAAACAAGTGAAGGCTTCTTACCTATAAAGCTCATTATACAACCATTGAAAATTCACTTTTTCTACTTTCCTCTTGCTTGAAATGCTAATACAATCTCAGTTCTGAGGCAGATGTCAGCTGATGGAAACAAAAGGCGATAAGGCACTGTGTGCCTCCTGGTGACTGCAGGAAAACATTCAGGAATGGCAAGCAGAAAGCAGTAGATTCTGCCACAAGGAGATTTCACCATCCAAGCTACATATTTGGGGGCAACAGGGGACTATTAATATACACCATTCATCTGTGAGGTCTCCATTTACAGGTCTCTCTTTGTTCCCCCCCATAAGAAATCATAATATAAATGGGACAAATTCAGTACGGAACATTCAGCAAGCCAAAGGCACAAACTAAGGATGGATGATAAATCTCAGCACCATTTACCAAAAACTTACCTTCTAATGATTCCTCCTATTAAAACATCTACTACCTTCTCAGTTCATTTTAGTTTGATTTTACTTTATCCAACCAGTCCTAAAATGACAATGTCTGGGTGTATACTCCAAATACAAATACATTTTATATCTCTCACTATTTCATTCCTTATGCACAAATACAATAGCCCAGTGTCTCACACTTATCACAGTCTAAGTAGGGACAGGGAGGTAAGTGGACTGTTGAACAGTATGAATAACTTGCAATACTAAAGCACAAGCTTTTGTAACAGTTCAGGGTAGCAGAAGAAAAGATTCACCCAGAGTAAGGCAATGCACTGTAATAGCAGTGACAAGTTTGTATGTGACATGAGAGATGCTGGATGGACACTACATAGCTCTCTAATGTACATGGATTTAGCTAGGGCACAACAGACAGAATTCCTATTAAGTCTAGTAAAACACAACTATGTGGTATACGTTACATATTTAATGAACTGCTACACTCAGATGCATACCTTGAATTGAACAACCTTCCCCACATTCTGAAACTCAGGAAGCACGTCCTCGTAGAACTCCAGGAACTGCTGGTAGGTCTCCTCATCACTGTACTCGAGACTTGCATCTGTGTCATAGTCATCTCTCCGGCACTGCTCCATGCCAAAAGTAATGAACATCCCTCGGACGAGTAGTGTCTTACTAGATGTTGGATAGTTATGCTTGCGAGAACACCTGGACATTTGTGGTGAAGAAAGAAATGTGAAAGAATCAGGACTTGCAGCAGAAAATGCACTTGCTGAAACTTCAAACACTTGCCATTTTCAGTAATAGTCGTTACAAAATAAAATCCATTAGTGGAAGATCAACATACTTCAATTATTATAACAAATCTTTCAGAAGTGAGTTTGCATATAATCTTAAGGCTTTATGCTGTGCATAAGCACATTCTTGCTTAAAAAAGCACGTCTGCATAAGCTATAGATACCAGTAACAGAGTAAGAGCTGAAGTAATTTCCTTTAGGCTACTAGGGTTAAATGTGTTCCCCATTTTTGAGGGGCTTTATAGAAAGACCACTGAATCTTTTAAAGCAAGTCCCTGCTTCTTTTGGAAAATGAACAATTTTTACTGAAGTTGTTCTCATCATGTTAGGGGTGGGGAGAAAGAGTGAGGGAAGGAAATCAGGTTTACATCTGGATAAGTGCAAGGTTGGTATTCTTCTAAAAAAATGATTCTTCTAAGTAAATCATCTTAATCTGCATCTTCTTGGCAGCCACTGAAGTATTAGATCTCCCTCACCATCCATCGTATTCAGGCTACCTCCCTCACATGCCAACATACAGTTCTTCCCTACAAACCTTCAGATCCAGTAAGAACACAGATGTTAGCCTCTATGTTTATTTCACTGTGCTTTATGATCTTCATTTCAAACACTTCCCTGAGCAACTGGGTCATGCACTCTCCAACACATTCCTCCTTTTCGTGACATGATCAGAAAAACAGTCAGACTAGTCTACTCTCTTTATCTAGCACTGGCAAAGCACAGACAAATTGGAAGGAGGTCAGGTCTCAAAATGGGCAATTACAACCTAGACTTCAGTCAGTCAGTCAGAAATTGACTCTTGCTTTCTGGCTGACACCTTAAGACTTCAAAAAACCCACAGTAAAACTGGAGAGAATGAATTTGTATTTGATTTGTTTGTTTTGTTGTGGGGTTTTTTGTTTGTTTGGTTTTGGTTTTGGTTGGTTGGTTGTTTTTTGTTTGTTTGGGGTTTTTTTTTTACTTTTTAGAAGCTGTCTCCTTTCACTGTTCTATTTGAATGACAGAACTCAAAATACCACACCTAACCAATATTGTCTGCACACAAAATGAATATAACACATGAAAGAACAAAAGGAAGTCCCAAGGAAAATGAATGACCTAGGTTCAACAATTACTTGATTAGTAGCACTGCCTCTCAATTTTTCACTGCTGTGGTACATTTAAGTTTCCAACCCATTCTTCCAGTTCTTAACCTAGATTTATCTCAGTTCTTCAACTTACAGAGGTTAAAATGAGCAGAATATAAAGGAAGCAGGTATGTAAGGAGAAGAAAGACAGAGGTAGCTGAGATCAACAACTACTTGTGAGAGAAGAACAGAATATTTCTCTGTATTTATTTACCAAGGCTGTTCATAGGTCAAAGAAAACCTAATTTTTATGCAATCTGTAATTAAAGCAAGGCAGTTATCTCCTTTAAATACCACTGAAATTAAGATTACAAAGAACTAAACATTTAAAAAGCAAAAATGCTGCCTGCAGTGAAAGAGCTGGCCAAAGTTTTATTCAGGAATTCAGCATAGATTTCAGAATAGCAAAAAAATGTGGACTTGAAGCTTCCACAGAGTTGAATTATCACGTAATTATCCACAATATACATCATACTAAACCAAATTATTTCTAGGATAAAGAAAACCACAATTGCTGAACCACAGATTTCAGTAATACAAGTTAGTAAAATAGCCTTTTTAGTTTACATTGAAGATTTGTATAGTAACTATCAGAGTCTTTTCCTCCTGAGCTGCTGTTCCTCCTTAACAAACACAAAAATTCAGCCAGATGCTGCATTTGGGTCATCAGTTTTAATGGTCACTGATGCACCTCTACTCCATGAACCCATTTATACTTTTCACTTCCTCTATATCCCTGGCAACATTTTTTCATCATTTGTTTCATACGAAAAGGTGGTTTGTTTGTGGGGTTTTTTTTTGGTTGGTTGGTTTTTTGGTTGGTTTTTTGGTTGTTTGTTTGGTTTTGTTGTTGGTTTTTATGGGGTTTTTGTTTTGTTTTGTTTTTTACAGTTGATAAACACTCAGGGACATCTAATTAAACTGTCTGAATATATCTGTGCACATATGTGTCAGAGCTGAAGAGAAGTCAGTTTCACCAATGTAACCAGAATGCACCATCCATAACACTCCATAACAACTGAAAGTTCAATTCCAGCAAGACAATGCTTTTGCTCTCAATGTCTAGTTCCATCATGAATAACAGAAATCACATCCAAATACATTAAAGTAATTTGTATAGCAATTTTTCTTCAGTTTGCATATGACCTAGTGGAGTTGCTTCCCTTTCATCTCTCTGAAACACTTCTATGCTGATAAATATTCAATTGATTACCTGTCTCCAAATCGGCAGGAACCAGTTTTAATATAGAATGGGCAATTTGCTCTGTCCTTCTCTGTTCCTATATTCTCTGGGGGCTCTGGATTATGCCAGGTCACACCATTCTCCAGCTGTGGAAAAAGTTAAAATACACAGAAGTTAGTAAAGAATGGAAATGTAATGTCAAAAGTAAAACTACCGATTAAATCCACATACAATTATGAGCACTGTGTTAATACAAGGCAAGCTGAACCTATTTTAAGCATTGTTTTACAAAACTGTCCAGTGCCTTAAGCCTCTGGTGATGTAAACCTCTTTCCTTGATAATTGTTCAGTTTTAAGAACAAGTCTATATTCATGATTTCTTTTTAAAAACAACAAAATCACTAAACTGGATGTTTTCTTTTGCTAAAGGAAAAGATTTTGTAACCAAAAGCGTTTCAAACAGCAGTTTCATTTGATATCCACATGAATTACAGATACTGGGACAGGTCCTTTCCATTGAGCTAAACCCATTACCTACTTCACTTCAGCATGTGCTGAACAGCTTCTTATACACCTGGCAGACAGCACGCTAGGATCATTTATCATTTCATAGTTTGTCTCTGCAACAGCTCAAAGCTCAGTAAGGTTATCATCACATTTTATGTGACTAGAAATGGCTAAAATAAAAGTAACCTGCCAAATGGCAGAATAAAAAAACCAAACCAAAACAAAACAAACCACAACAACCCCACAAACAAACAAACAAAAAAAAACCACCAAAAAAAATCATAGTTGGCTCTGGAAGTAAAAACCTCCATACTGATCATCTTTGTCCATTAAGATTTCTGTAATTCAAAATGGAATTATCAAGTTGCAAGCCCTGACTGACTAAACCAGTGTATTTTAAAATAGGAATTTCAATTTTAACTAAAAGATCTGTACAGCTAACTAGCCTAAGTATTTTAAATCAACTGAAAATTCTATTTACAAGCAGCATTTGACCCTGTAACCAGTTCTATTCGTGATTCTCAGCCATAACTTACTTTCAACAGAACAGCACTGTCATTTCAACAGCAACTGAGCCCTGAACTGGTAATGAAGTCTCATAACATACCACATTTCTGCCTGTTCCCTTGCAGAAATGGCTGCTAATACATCTTGAGCTCTAGGCAGGTTCAGAGCATTTTTCTACTCATATTATGAAACAGAGTGAGATTCCCTACCTAAACTGCTTAAACATAATTTGGAACTGACTGCAACTCCAATGTAACGATGGCAATCAAAGTACAATGAGTTAACCAGTTTAAAACTTAATTTTCAGATGCATGCAGTGGTTTAAGCAGAGTAAGAATCTTTACAAGTTCAACCATATGACAGGGATAAAAAGCCAAAACTGTACTTGAAGGCAATAGGAAAGATTGAATTCATCTCCAAGATTCAAATGAAAACTGTAGTTTTCTTTACTACACACTGCCAGCTTGAGATCCATGCTCTTTCAGGAATCCAAGCAGTCAGCTCCTCCCTCCACTGCCTTCCCCCCCCAGCTTAAGGATCTGTGCCTGCCCCTCCCCC